>SJYA01002727.1:132632-161804 GCA_006410615.1 Neotragus moschatus
AATTGAGCTGCAGGAGTTGCTTCTATATTTTTGAGATTAGTTGTTTGTCAGTTGCTTCACTTGCTATTATTTTCTCCCATTCTGAAGGCTGTCTTTTCATCTTGCTTATAGTTTCCTTTGTTGTGCAGAAGCTTTTAATTTTAACTAGGTCCCTTTGTTTATTTTTGCTTTTATTTCCAATATTCTGGGAGGTGGGTCATAGAGGATCCTGCTGTGATTTATGTCGGAGAATGTTTTGCCTATGTTCTCTTCTAGGAGTTTTATAGTTTCTGGTCTCACATTTAGATCTTTAATTCATTTTGAGTTTATTTTTGTGTATGGTGTTAGAAAGTGTTCTAGTTTCATCCTTTTACAAATGGTTGACCAGTTTATCTCAATAGATGCAGAGAAAGTCTTTGACAAGATTCAAAATCCATTTATGATAAAAACTATCCAGAAAGCAGGAATAGAAGGGACATAATTCAATGTAATAAAAGCTAAATGTGAAAACCCACAGCAAATATCATCCTCAATGGTGAAAAATTGAAAGCATTTCCCCTAAAGTCAGGAAAAAAACAAGGGTGCCCACTTTCACCCACCACTATTCAACATAGTTTTCGAAGTTTTGGCCACAGCAATCAGAGCAGAAAAAGATATAAAAGGAATACAAATTGGAAAAGAAGAAGTAAAACTCTCACTGTTTCCAGATGACATGATCCTCTATGTAGAAAACCCTAAAGACTCCACCAGAAAATTACTAGAGCTAATCAATGAATACAGTAAAGTTGCAGGATATAAAATCAACACACAGAAATCCCTTGCATTCCTATACAATAATAATGAGAAAATAGAAAGAGAAATTAAGGGACAATTCCATTCACCATTGCAATTAAAAGAATAAAATACTTAGGAATATATCTACCTTAAAAAAACTAAAAATCTATATGTAGAAAACTATAAAACACTGGTGAAAGAAATCAAAGAGGACACGAATAGATGGAGAAATATACCATGTTCATGGATCGGAAGAATCAATATAGTGAAAATGAGTATACTACCCAAAGCAATCTATAGATTCAATGCAATCCCTATCAAGCTACCAACGGTATTTTTCACAGAGCTAGAACAAATAATTTCACAATTTGTATGGAAATACAAAAAACCTCGAATAGCCAAAGCCATCTTGAGAAAGAAGAATGGAACTGGAGGAATCAACCTGCCTGACTTCAGGCTCTACTACAAAGCCACAGTCATCAAGACAGTATGGTACTGGCACAAAGACAGAAATATAGATCAATGGAACAAAATAGAAAGCCCAGAGTTAAATCCACGCACCTATGGACCCCTTATCTTTGACAAAGGAGGCAAGAATATACAATGGAGAAAGGAACTGAGTATTTTCATTGCCTTATCCCTAGAGTAGAAAGTAATATGTTTCATAGGATTATACTGGCCTCTCCTCTTAGCACTGGGATTTCTTGTGCTACTTTAATGAAAGGAATCATTCCTTGAAGATTCTGGAGATATAGCCAGTTGAAAGAGATACCTTTGTTCCTGGAGACTGGGGAGAAATAGAAAAATCCTCAAGGCCCATAGGGCTCAGCAGTTCCCAGGGCAGACAGAGGTCAAGGTTTGGATACTATTATCATTTTCACTATGGGTCTCTGTGGTCCTGAGGAACAACACATTCAGGCCTCCTCATCACAAGGTAAGATAAATGAGAAGCTGAAGCTCTTTTTGCAAGGTGGCAAAATGAAGTACACATTTTACAGCCTAGCTCTTGGAATTTGATATATAAAGGCTATGGAATGCTGAATTGGCTTTAGGAGCAAGATGATCTAGTTCTGTTACCTAGTCTAATTTTGCTTTTTTTTTTTTTTTTTTAATGGAGGGAGGAGGAGGCAGGTATTAAGTTCATTGCCAAGCAAAATTGCTCAGCACAATCTTCCCCGTTTGAGCTCTCACAAATGAGAGGCGTGGATCTCTGCCCCAGATTCTCTGCTCCATTTAGGTGTTGTAGTCATCACATCAAAGTCTTTATTTTTTCCTCTCAGAAATGCTCATGTTTTTCCCCTTGGCCATCAGTGGACTTCTCCCCCATATAATTTACCTGGGACTTCCTGGGTTGTTTTGCTTTGGGTTGTTATGCTTTACTATTTCCCTAGCAATGACTTCAGAAAATGATTTTGTATCTACAAGATACAGTTCATGCCCTCCTTTTCTTATTTTATATTCGTGCCAAGTTGTCTGCAAAATGACTCATTTCTCTTACTCACTAACATGGTAAAATGAAAATTTTCATCTTTGAGGGAAAGGAAAATAGCCTAAATGAGGAGAAACTGTGTATGACTAAAGGGTTAATATCGATATATGACAGTTTTACACTATAGATATTTAAGCATTTTCCCTGTGTGTAACCACAACTATTATATAGTATTATACTCCTATTGGATCTGCCTACTGTACTATTTGACTCTCTTCTTTTGATGTGTCAAATATACATTCATTTTATTGCTAACAGTTTGATCAGCTCCTGGAATGTGTACCTGTGCTATGAGCCTCACTGCTCAGTGATTTCCTGGGGACCTCTCCTAGACTTATCTTACTACACATCCTAGTGGACCCTTGTAAGTACTGACCCTTGGTATCTGTCATGACAGTGATGACAGACAGAAGGGCTTTATTAGAGCCTGCCAAGACAACTCATTCTCCCAGGGCTACCCGACTTCCTGGCTCACATTAAACTTTGGATGTTGGCCACTTTCCTCCAAACAAATGTGAGAGAGTATCATATTTCTTTTTTGTCCCCCTTTGTTCTTTGACAAAATCATCTAATGATCACATTGTCCCTCCTCTGTTTCCATGCCTAGCAACCCTGAGGTCGCTTTGACTCAGATTCTTCCTTTGAGATGAACATTAGTCACACTGTTAGGAATTCATGTATGTATAACTTGGTACAGAGATTTATAGAAAATCGGAATGACAGTCACACACTGTCCTGAGACTTCCGTTTCCCTCACTGCTTTACCACTTCCAGTGTGTCTCACTGTGTGGAAACATTGAGCTTTCTGCTTCTTTGTAACCTTCAATGGTTTGGTATCTTCGATTGCTTAGTCTCATTATAAGATCTGAATCCAAAAATCTCATTTACACCTGTCATGCAGAATTACAGAATTTTTGAAACATGTGAACAGTCTCTTTACTGCTTGGCCTCCTTCCAAACTGCTATCTTCCTTTCTTCCATTTATTCATTAGACATTTATTGAACACTTATTATGAACTGGTATTGTTACAAATACTATTGCTAATTTGTTCAACAAAAGAAATGAGATTCCTGGTATTTGTATTTCTGGGAGGCAGGGAAAGGAGGAGACAGAAAGAAAAGAATAAACTATAAACAAGATAACCATTGAAGAAATGAATTATCTAACAGCAATTGTAAAGGATAAATGTAACAGAGAGTGACTGGGGGCAGTAGAACGATTGGAAAAGACTTCAGAGTTGAGTTGAAATGAGTGTGAGAAAGAAGGGAGTCCATATTTTAAAGGTGCTAAGACAGTAAATCTTAAAAGTTTTCATCACAAGGAAAAAAAATTTGTAACTTTGCATGGTGGCAGATAATAACTAGACTTACTGTAGCAATCATGTAGCAGTGTATAAAAAAACTGAATTATTATGTTACACACTTGAAACTAACATTATATGTCAGCTTTATCTCAGTAAAAAAATGAGTTAGTCATGCAACCAATACTTTATAATAAGAACATATTCCAGGCAAAGGGAGCAGCATATGCTGTGATGGGAAAATTGGCTAGAGAAAAGAAGAAAATAATACAATGAAAATGAGAAAACCAAACTTAAGAGCAGAAAGGCACTGCATCTCTTCCAAGTTACCAAAGGTTAAATAAAGAATTAGTAATCATACACTAGAGAGGATGCTACTGATCTATTTTTCCTATTCATTTGTTTCATCATGATACAGGATGGAACTCAACTTAACCTGTTAAATACTGAACCAAAAATCTGTGAGATTGCAGTCAGGTAACAAGTTTCGTATATCTAGCTATATTATGTTTCCTCAGCATTTCCTTGCTTTTGAACTTTCTTTCATAAGAATATATCTTTGATTTCTGCAGAAGTATGAGCATGTGTTACAGCATAACTAACACCAGATTTTGAGAATTAGGAGATAGAACAGTCAAATGACCAAATGCCATTTATTCTAAAATGGAGTTATTCAGTAGAAAACATTGAGATATATTTATACAATGGAATGAAATTGGCCAAGGTAATGCTATAAAAAAGAATATGAATGACTATCACAAATGGCGAATTGTTAACAGAAGACAGATATAAAACCATACACACTATTACCAGTTTATTTGAAGTTAAAAGTAGACTTAACACATAATTTTCAAACACATATGAATGTGGTAAAACTATATTCTTGTGCTCAGTTTCTAAATCACATCCAGCTCTTTGCAACCCCATGGACTGTAGCCCTCCAGGCTCTGTCCATGGGATTCTCCAGGCAAGAATAATGGAGTAGGTTGCCATTCCCTTCTCCAGGGAATCTTCCCAACCCAGGGACTGAATCCAGATCCCCTGCATCTCCTGAACTTGCAGGTGGATTGTTTATCACCTGGGAAGCCCTGGTAAAACTATAAAGAAAAGCAAATAAGTAATCAAGAAGCTTAGAGGAAGCATAGTAGGGAAGGGAAAAGGAATGGAGTCAGAAGTGGGCTGGGTTAGTCAGCGTTTCTGGGAAGCAGGCAAGTACCCATCCGTTGCCCTGACTGGCAGGTTCATGGCTGTTCTTTTCTTTTTTTTTTTTTTATAAATCACTGGCCTGCATATTTTTTGTGGAAGATTCATCTTTAATAATTCCAATTTTCACAATAAAAATTGGTTAAAACAGAGAATAAAACACTTCTTAGCACACAATAAAGATTTCATTTATTAAAACAGATGGTATTTCTAGTTTGGAAATGCATTTCTCCTCACTGTGAAGGGAAGAATTAAATGAAATGTTTAACCAACTGAGTCTACACATCTACTCTGGACACAGTTTTCTGAGTATAACATGAAATCCATACTTATTTTTATCCAAACTAACATTTGGAAATAATCATACATTTAAAAAAATGGTCAGTGCTAGAGTAGTTTAGATCTTAGTGTGTGTTCCATAGCCACCAAATTGAATTTATATTTTACATTTCTTTACATAACTAACAGACTCACCAAAACAGTTTGAGCTGTGTCTGTTTTCTCTGCTTGTCTAACATCAGAATGGAAGCAGGGCCCTATCTTGTCCTGAAGACTGTGGAATCCTTGGAATCTGCAGTACTACATGGCATAGAGCAGGCAGTCAAGAATGTTTGTGGTTCTACTGACTGAAGTCATCCTATTACGGGGCTCTTAGTACTTTTATATTAATAAGTTAAAAGCAAGAACAACTGTTGGAAGCANAAGCAGGGCCCTTTCTTGTCCTGAAGACTGTGGAATCCTTGGAATCTGCAGTACTACATGGCATAGAGCAGGCAGTCAAGAATGTTTGTGGTTCTACTGACTGAAGTCATCCTATTACAGGGCTCTTAGTACTTTTATATTAATAAGTTAAAAGCAAGAACAACTGTTGGAAGCAGTCAGTTCAGTTCAGTCGCTCAGTCGTGTCCAACTCTTTGCGACCCCATGAATCGCAGCACACCAGGCCTCCCTGTCCATCACCAACTCCCGGAGTTCACTCAAACTTACCTCCATCAAGTTGGTGATGCCATCCAGCCATCTCATCCTCTGTCGTCCCCTTCTCCTCCTGCCCCCAATCCCTCCCAGCACCAGAATCTTTTCCAATGAGTCAATTCTTCGCATGAGGTGGTCCAAGTACTAGAGTTTTTCAGTTTTAGCATCATTCCTTCCAAAGAAATTCCAGGGCTGATCTTTAGAATGGACTGGTTGGATTTCCTTGCAGTCCAAGGGACTCTCAGGAGTCTTCTCCAGCACCACAGTTCAAAAGCATCAGTTCTTCGGTGCTCAGCTTTCTTCACAATAGACACATTCAAATTCTCAGTGATGACTAATAGTTTTACTGGCAGAGACTGGAACAGTGGTGCACCTATGTGAGGTCAATAAAGATGGGGGCAAAATTAGATGTCACAACAGAGCCTCTCTCATCTGTAACCATGCAGAGTGCCACTGTTCCAGATCCTACCAACAAAATCATTTTTAATAGCTTGGCTGAGCCTGGAAAGACTTATTCACTTTTTTTCATCCAGCCTATACACCCTTTCCCACTAGAAAGTAGGTGAAGGAAAGAGACCAAACTGGCATTTGAAAGAGTTTTACTTTTCTCCTTTCTAAGTCATCCTTTAGTGTGCTCATTATCAGTGAATACTTTGTGTTATGAAACCAGAGAGTTGTTTATCAGAGTAAACAAGCATGTAATTTATGTCTTTGCTTAGTTTTGAGGGCCTAGATGTATGCACACACACACACACACACACACACACACACACACACACAGAATGAGAGAGAGAGAGAAGACTTGTTAGAGTTTTTAGAGAATTTCTCAAAACAGTCAACATTTCAAACAGATAATAATTTTGCTGGAAGACTACTATTAATTGTCACATAGTGCTGGGTAAATTTAAAATTACAACCTCAACTCCTTGATTTGCATCAATAAAGAGATACTTCCAAGAACTTTTCTTTCATATCAAAACCTTAACTTGTCAAAGCAAACAGTACCATCTTTTTGCAAATGCTTATTACGTTTTGGACTATTCCTAAACCATATGTTCTGTCTTACCAAAAGCCAGCTATAGACATGTTGGCCATTCAAGACAGGAGATTTTTAAAATGTTAGTATTGTCAGAAGAGTGTGTAATTTCCTTGGTTCTGTCTTACCACAGCAAAGATTTGAAACAGTGGAACAGTGTTACAGCTCACTTACAGCTCAGAGTTTTATTTGGCAAAGGATAGTACACCCTTGAGGTGTAAATGTAGGCAGATCCCAAAGGAGAGGCCTCAATCCACCTTGGCCTCCTCCTTTTATAGATTCTGTCTCCTCTCCCCTGAGCATGCCCTATGCACATGGGGCTATCCAGGAAGGGGGCTTGTTTGTTTCACCTGAGGTTCTCACTCTGGTTCATGGATTCTCTTTTGTTCATTTTGTGTGTGTGTGTGTGGGGGGGCTTTTCCCTTTCTTTGTCTTTTAGCCACCACCATTTGGACTCTTTTTTCCTATTCAAACTACCTAGCAGTATTCTATAAGGTTACCTCAAAGTGCTTAATGATCACCAAGAACTGGAAGTGATGGATATTCTGCCTCTGTGATTCAAACTAGAGCTCAGGTAACCTTTGGCATAATCAATAGATAAAATGACACTGGGATTGTTTAAACATGAAAAAACTGGTACAGGTAACGTGGTTTAGTGGAGAAGGCAATGGTAACCCACTTCAGTAGTCTTGCCTGGAAAATCCCACAGACTGAGGAGCCTGGTAGGCTGCAGTCCATGGGGTCACATAAAATAGGACATGACTGAAGTGACTAAGCAGCAAGAGCAATGTGGTTTAGAATCAAATCACTGAAGTACTGAAGATTCAACAGAGTTAATGAATACCATGCTGCAGCCTCCATAAAGGAGCCAACAAATATGCAGCAAAATCCTGAACTGCAGCTTTGAAATAAAGAGCTTAATGTAATTCAGTGCTTATTGGTTGCCTAGAAACTAACTTGGAAGCAGGTTGGGAAGGGAGGAGGACAAAACATGAAGGGTTCATAGGTTTAATAAGGAAATTATTAACTCTGAACTGTATGGCGATGTGAGATATATGTTCTCCAGTGTTCTCTCCCACGAGCCCCTTAGTGTACTAAAAGGCAAGGTCAAAGGGTGTGCAGAAGAGGCTGCTGCAGAATGACAGAGCAGTGGCTAGGGCTCCAGGCAGTCTTTGATGGCAAATATCATCACATTCAAACCTGCTGTCACTGCAACCAGAGATTATCTCCCCTTCTTTTGACAAACTGCATCTGGGGGTAAAGCTTGCTTATTTAATTTCCCTAAAATATCTTTCTAGAAATATATCACTTAGGACTTGGTTATTGCATGAAAAATGTCACCATTTAACTAGTTTACCAAGGATGTTAAGCATTTAGAAAAGGACAGGAAGGGGTGAGAGGAGTGAGTCAGAAGACAGTTGAATAGCTTTTGCATTAAGAAAACTGAACAGGCTGTGAAATGGGGCTAGTTTTTAATTTTTAACTGAAAACCACAACATGTTAAGGAGTCATTGATATCACTCATGTCGTTGTTCACTCATGTTGTTAGTTCAGCTTCCTGTTTTTATTTACATACAGAAACTGATGCCCAGGTGGCAATTGAAGAGGTGTAATTTTAGCATTTTCTCTAAAATCAGTAATAAATAGCCCTCTCACTTTAGCATAGTGCATACACAGGAGATACCATGCTTCAGGATCTTGGCTTGAAAGAGTTGCTCAGGGAGGACATATTTACCCTAATTATTTTTGACAGGAATTAGGTCAGATTAATTAGTTTAAAATTCAGCTGAACAACAGTGTCTTTGCTAACTACTTTAGGGTGTATACATAATTCACTTACAACAGGGTAAAAAGGAAAATACTAGGGGGAATGTACACCCCGACCCCTTTGGTGGACAACTCATTAAAAAGGTCTCTTTATGATCTAAAATGTCATAAAGGGAGCAGAGAGTATCTAGAGCATTTAATTCAGTATGAGGACAAAAGTTTCTTTATAGAAATAACCATATTTATATATTTTAAAGATCAAACCAGTCAATCCTAAAGGACATCAACCCTGAATATTTACTGGAAGGACTGATGCTGAGGCTCTAATACTTTAGCCACCTGATGTACACTCATTGGAAAAAACCCTGATGCTGGGAAAGACAGAAGGCAAAAGGAGAAGGGGGCGTGGCAGAGGATGATGTGGTTATAGAATCACTGACTCAACAGACATGAATTTGAGAAAACTACAGGAGATAATGGAGAAGGAAATGGCAACCTACTCCAGTATTCTTGCCTGGAGAATCCCCTGGACAGAGGAGCCTGGTGGGCTGCTGTCCATGGGGTTGCACAGAGGCAGACGGGACTGAAGTGACTTAGCAGCAGCAGCAGCAGCAGCAGCAGCAGCAGCAGCTGTGAGAAACTGGAGGATAGGGAAGCCAGGTGTGCTGCAGTCCAAGGGGTTGCAAAGTTTCAGATACAACTTTGTGACTGAAGAGCAACATGTTTTAAAGAAGCAATATTTAATATATTTTAAAATATGCACTTAAAATAGTTTAGAATATATGTGCCAGAGTAAGACAGTGAGTGGTTAAGAACATGAATTTTAAAGAAAAGATTTTCCAAACTCAGCCCCTTGCAAGCTCAGACTCTGGGAAATGTACATACCTCTTGAAGGTTCACATTGTCCTTGTTAATCTAATAATAGCATTTAGCACCTACTTTATGGCTTGTTGTCAGACTTAAAATATGAGCTATGTAAACCACAGCAACTGACAAAGAGTAAGTAATATTTAATAGGTATTATAATTTCTATAGTAACATGGGAAATTAAATAAATGTTTTCCTACACACTTTGAAGCTAGTCCTAAAAATACCTTTAAAATGAATTATGTTGTTTGGCTTGGACTGCATTAGAAAAACCCCTTTAAATGTAGGTTCAAATTTCTACAGGGAAAGATGTAGATTAAATACACATTGATATTAAGCAAAAGTCAAAATTGTCCAGGGGCACTCAAGCTGATAGGAGAACAGTGTGTATCACTTGTCCATAGTCCTATTTAGGTCACAGGAAGCATTTCTAAACCTTTGATTTGTGGGAGAAACCCAAATGAAGATTTTTTAAATTAAACCTCCTGAGATTTAAACACTTTCTCACAGACATTTGTTTTAATAATCATATGAGACAAACGTGTTCTCATATTGGTTTTTATTAAATGAAGTATTTTAGAATAAATTAGGGATTTGGGGACTCATAATCCAGCACTTAGAAACATGTAAACTGAAGACTAATTTTGTTGACAAAACAAACTAGTTTCAGCCTCTGTTACAGAGGATCACTTTGACTTTCTTTTTAAGAGCTTAAAAATTAGATGGAGTAGAAGCCATTAAGATGGACGACATTGAAGGAAATAGTAGAAATATTTTCAAACTGTTGATCCAACTTGAAAAAATACAACTTGTGACACCATCTGCATCAGCAGCATCTATTTTGTTGCCTAACATATATGTTAACATGATCATCGCTAACTTAATTTACACGTCTTTCTTGCAAAACAACTGAATACTGAAGAGAATCCATGCCTTGCCAGACATGTGAGGCTTAAGTCTGGATGACACTGATCATATGTGGCCAAGAAGATGCTTTCTTATTTTCCATGAAGGGACTGTGTGTCTGAATTCTATTGTTCATCTACATGGGCAAAAGGTCAATAGAATCCTTTGACTATTGCAGGATAAAACTCAGCTATTAAAGTGAAAAAAGGAAATAAGTGTAGTTAGTATGGAGCAGTAAAATAATGCAACTATCTTAAATCACCAAGTGGCTGATTGTAATAATCATTAGATACTGGCCATTCTCAGTCTCATCTCTTCTCTTTACCAGAGAAACATAAGCTTACGAGGTACTGAGTCTGAGAAAAATCATAGATTCTCACAGATCTTTGTAGATTTTTATAGATGCTCTCATTTCTCCTTATTGAAGAGCTGCCTAAGTTAGTTGGATGTGACTGAAATACACAGAAACATAATAATTAAAATAACAACAGGAGCACTATTACCTTTGGGGAAATAAAGGAGGCAAATAGATGTTTGCTCATTTTGCTTTTGTTTCTCAGAGGCTAAATAGGTGGTAGCTTGCTTTTGGAAAGAGCTAGCTTTCTCAAGCAAACAGGCTCACCCGTGAGAAGGCTAACTTTTCAGTAAAAAGAAGATGTAAACTTCTATTCCTTCATAATCTAATCCTTTTGTTAAACTATGTTACAGTACATAGGCCGCAAAATAATTATGGGTTTTAGCCATAGGAGCAGAAGGGATAATAGTTCAAGGTTATCAGAGTGTTTTCTCATGTTAATGATGGATTAATATCACTGTTATGACATGTATATTTACCTTGAGCGACTTCACTCCACGATTAATACATAGAGTGACCCTATATGACAATAATGGTGATACCGACCAGGAGAAAGATGATATTACTACAAATAGTTCTCTGATTAAGCAGATTGTTGGTGGCAGGGATCAGTTCAGTCACTCAGTCGTGTCCGACTCTTTGCCACCCCATGAATCGCAGCACGCCAGGCCTCTCTGCCCATCACCAGAGAGTTCCCTCAGACTCACGACCATTGAGTCAGTGATGCTATCCAGCCATCTCATCCTCTATCATCCCCTTCTCCTCCTGCCCCCAATCCCTCTCAGCATCAGAGTCTTTTCCAATGAGCTAACTCTTCCCATGAGGTGGCCAAAGTACTGGAGTTTCAGCTTTAGCATCATTCCTTCCAAAGAAATCCCAGGGCTGATCTCTTTCAGAATGGACTGGTTGGATCTCCTTGCAGTCCAAGGTTTGTAAAATTTACTTGTAGTCATCATGCTGCCATTAGCGGAAGAGGTATTTGCAGGCCATGGACTAAAATTACATTTCGGCTGTGAATGTTGGTAATTTGAATCAGCTAGGCAAAATGATATATTAATAGATGATATGAAGCTGTGGGCAATTATTAGGACAGTAGTTCCCATGTAACTTCAAGGTGTTTGGGTAAAGGTAGCTACTATGACAGGTGCCATCTGGTTAACAGAGGAGCATGTGATAAATGATTTTAAGTTGGTTTGGTGCAAAGAGATTGAGCTCGCAATAATTATTCCTCATAAAGACAATGTAAGGAATGGTTACTTTGTTATGGGGCTCACAACATATTGTGACTCATCGTAGTTTACCACAGCCGCCAAATTCGAGTAGCAGGGCGGCAAGAGTCATGGGTCAGATAATAAGGGCTTCTACATGCAATTTTTCCATCATAGGTGCAACACCAAAGGGACATTTTACCCATAATTGCTTTTAATATTTTACACGCCAACCTTGTGAAAATCTTAGATCAAGAGTTAGGTATTTTTCGGGCTCAGTACTGTATTGTGAAAATGTTTAGGGAACCTAGAGTGTTTTGGATGACACTAGTGTGGCTAAAAGTGTGAGGGATGCTGCTAGTGTGTAAAATAAAACAGAAGAGTCTTGTATTAAGTCATTCTGCCTGGTATCCTCAAGAAGTAATAATAACTAATGTTGGAACTAGTGTTACTCCAAAAAGGATGTAGAATAGAATCAGTTTCATGGCCTTGATTGTTAAGATTAGAAATATATGTAGTGCAATTAACATAGTGGGGCTTCCCAGGTGGCTTAGATAGTAAAGAATCCACCTGCAATGCAGGAGACCTAGGTTCGATCCCTGGGTTGGGAAGATCCCCTGCAAAGGGGAATGGCTACCCATTTCAGTATTCTGGTCTCAAGAATTCCATGGACAGAGGAGCCTGGCAGTCGACAGTCTGTGGGGTCACAAAGAGTAGGTTATGACTGAGCAACTTTTACTTCACTTTATACAGCTGTTTTGTTTTGCTTTTTCTTTGAGCCAGTGATTCTTTACACGGATATAATTGGCTAGCTCTGAGTGTAAGTGGTAAGTTGTTACAGTTAGTATAGCTGATGACAGAGAGTCAGAGATGATTCAAGCAAAGTTAGGGCTGTTGTCATTAAATTGATTAGGAAGATGAAAGTGAAAGTGTTAGTTGCTCAGTCATGTCCAACTCTTTGTGACCCCATAGACCGTAGCCTGCCAGCATCCTCTGTCCATGGAATTCTTCAGGCAAGAATACTGGAGTGGGTTGCCATTCCCTTTTCCAGCGTATCTTCCTGACCCAGGGATAGAACCTGGGTCTCCTGCATTGCAGGCAGAATATTTTACCATCTGAGCCACGAGGGAAGGTTAAAAGGGAAAGACTAACAAAATTAATTAGTAAGTTGTAGGTTGTGATGTTAATTCAAATTATATTGTTTTTTGATAAACATGTTAGTGGCATCAATATAATAGTTGGGATAATAATTTTTAACATTGGAGAAGGTTGAGATTTTGTAATCAATGCTGCAGGTGTTTGATAATATTTCTAGCAGGGAAAGGTCAGTTTTCGTTCCAGTGCCAAAGAATGGTCAAGCTACTGTACAATTGTGCTCATTTCACAAGTTAGCAAAGTAATGCTCAAAATCCTTCAAGCTAGGCTTCAGCAGTATGCGAACCGAGAACTTCCAGATGTACCAGCTGAATTTAGAAAATGCAGAGAAAAGATGAAATTACTAACATTTGTAGGATCATAGAAAAAGAAAGGGAATTCCAGAAAAACATCTACTTCTGCTATACTGACTACACTAAAACCTTTGACTGTGTGGATCAGAAAAAAAACTGTGGAAAAACTTAAAGAGACAGGAACACCAGACTACCTTGCCTGTCTCCTGAGAAACCTGTCAACGCAGTCAAGAAACATTGGTGAGAAGCAGACATGGAACAACAGACTGGTTTGAAATTGGGAAAGGAGTAAGACAAAACTGTACACTGTCATGCTGCTTACTTAACTTCTATGCAGAGTAGAGTATATCACATGAAACAATAAGCCAAAGGAAGCACAAACCAGAATCAAGAATGCTGGGAGGAATATCAATAACCTCAGCTATGCAGATGAAATTGCTCTAATGGCAGAAAGTGAAGAACTAAAGAGCATCTTGATGAGGGTGAAATAGAAAAGTGAAAAACTTGGCTTAAAACTCAACATTCAAAAAAGATCGTGGCATCCGGTCCCATCACTTCATGGCAAATAGATGGGGAATGGAATCTGTGAGAGAATGGAACGGAAACAATGAGAGACTTCATTTTCTTGGGCTCCAAAGTCACTGCGGATGATGACGGCAGCCATGAACTTAAAAGACACTTGCTCCTTGGAAGAAAAGCTGTGACAAGCCTAGGCAGCATATTAAAAAGGCAGAGACATCATTTTGCTGACAAAGGTCTGTATAGTCAAATCTATGGTTTTTCCAGTAGTTGTGTACAGACGTGAGAGTTGGACCACAAAGAAAGCTGAGAGCCGAAGAATTGCTGCTTTCAAATTGTGGTGTTGGAGAAGACTCTTGAGAGTCCCTTGGACAGCAAGGAAATCAAGCCAGTCAACCCTAATGGAAATCAGCCCTGAATAAATATTGGAAGGACTGATGCTGATACTTTGGTCACCTGATGTGAAGAACTGAAAAGATCTGGAAAAGGCCTGGATTCTGGGAAAGATTTAGGGCAGAAGGAAAAGGAGATGATGGAGGATGAGATGGTTGGATGGCATCACTGATTCAATGGACATGTGTCTGGGCACACTCTGGGAGATAGTGAAGGATAGGGAAGCCTGGCATGCTTCAGTCCATGAGGCTGCAAACAGCTGGACATGACTTGGTGACTGAACAACAACAGGTCTTCCCTGGTGCCTCAGTGGTAAAGAATCCACCTGCAATGCAGGAGATGCATGTTCCACCCCTGGGTCAGGAAGATCCCCTGAAGGAGGGCATGACAACCCATTCCGGTATACTTCCCTGGAGAATCCAATGGAAAGAAGACCCTGGCAGTCTCCAGTCCACAGGGTTGCAGAGAGTTGAACACGATTGAAGCGACTGAGCATGCAGGCACGCGTGCAGACATAGTAGAAGTGAAGTCGCTCAGTCGTGTCCGACTCTTTGTGACCCCATGGACAGGCTCTGTGATCCGTGGGATTTTCCAGGCAAGACGTAGTAGAGAAGATATTAAGTGGGACCGATATATTTATAGCCCTATCAGGAAAACTGTGAATGCTGGAATAGCACTTATGTAGACAACAGATACTCAGTAATTATGAATTTAATCATAATGAGTCAAAATCATTTGTTTTAATTTAAAGTAATTATCCTATTTGGTTCATTCTGATCCCTTTTGAGTTCACTCACTAGCTATGTTTACTGCTAGTAGTGAGATTAGGCTTAGTGGTATGATGAGTATTGTTTTTAGGTTGATAGTTTGGGCTGCTCAGGGCAAGGGCAGAAGGGGGACAATTTCCCAATCAAGGAGAGAAATATAATGGCTATCAGGACAATCTTTATGGAAAATTCTTTTGGGGTCAAATCCACATTTGTAAGGACTTGATTTTTTTGTATGTCTTTATTTGGGGAAGTCAGAATTTGCTAAGTACAAGTATTAAAGCTAGTTAATACTTTATACACTAAGACATGTTTCTGGTTAATGCTAATATAAGGCTTATTATTCTTTTCGGATTATACCAAAACTGATTGGAAGTCAACTGTACTAATTGATACTAAAAGAATAGGACCCTCATCAACAAATGGAGATGTATAGAAATAGCCATACCACGTCTACAAAGTATTAGTATCAGGCAGAGGCTTCAAATCTGAAATGATTTGAAATTTTAGTTGTCACAGGCAGCAATTAGGGATAGTAGAGTCAGTGATGACTTGTAGGCCTTGGAGGACTTTGGTCATGAAAACAGTTGACCCATATATTCCGTCTGAGATTTTACAGTTGTTTGATAATACTCTGAGGCTTGCAGTAGCTAGAGAAACATGCATAATTTCCTTCTATCCAGCTGTCCTGGGGTCAGGTAATAGATGCTCCAGGGGCAGTAAGACAGGTGTTGAGAAGTAGTATATCTAGGAGGTTGAGGGAGTGAATGCCTGTCAGGGGTCAGCAACCTCCTAGTTCAAGTATAGGGGCAAGACTTGTGTGATGAAAACCTCAAAAGAAGCCAGTAAAAAGAGAAACTCTGAAATAATAGAATTATGCCATGTTGACATCCTTTTTTTGAATGAAAGTTGTGACAGCCTTGAAAAGTGCATTCCCTGGTGAAGTGTCGTCATCACTGATAGACCATTTGAAGTGAAATGAAGTCGTTCAGTCGTGTCTGACTCTCTGTGACCCCATGGACTGTAGCCTACAAGGCTCCTCTGTCCGTGGAATTTTCTAGGCAAGAGTACTGGAGTGGGTTGCCATTTCCTTCTCCAGATATACTGTTTAGATACTAGTTAATCAGCCCAAAGATATAAAATTTGAGTTAAAATGGACTCATATGATTAGATTGGATGTTAGGAGAAGGGCTGAGAGCGCTCCTGTTAGAGATCTGGGAGAATGATTTACTATTAATCCATGATACTCATGAATTTTGTGAGTCATTATGTGTTTTTCGTGTAGGTAGAGGCTTACAGTTGGGGTGAGCATGTAAGCTAGAATAAGGACTACTCCATGTTCAAGAACAGTGAGAAGAGCAAGACTAATACACGTAACGAGGGTTGTGGGAGGGTTAACACTTACTAGAGCTGAGTATGCTCCTCTGATTACATGAATTGACAGGTGACTGGCTGTGATACTATCCAATTAGTTGTAGGGTTAAGGCTATTGATTGGATAAATAAGCTACTAGTTTCAATAATTACTAGCATAGGGATAAGAGGGATTGGTGGCCCATGTGCTAGAAATGGGGATAGAGATGCTCTTGATTTATGGCAGAAGCTAGTGATTACAGTGCCTGCTCAAAAGGAACCACTGGTTCCTTTTGAAAATTGGAAACTGCATAGTGAGTATAGATGAGTTTGGTAAGAGACCGAGTAAGTTTGTTGAGCCAATTAATAAGTGATGTAAGTACTAATATTCTCGTTTCTTCTTTATAGCTCTGATATAAGCTGAACTAGTCATCGCTGAAGAGAAATTATGCGGTTATTAGTCAATCGGTTGAGTGTGGGAAAAAATGCCTGGAAACATAATAATTCAAATAAAAACAGTCAGAGCTAGTATTGTTGGGGTAATGAAAGAAGCTAACAGATTTTTGTTCATTTTGTTCTTATTTCTCAAGGGGTAAGCATAAGGTATTTTTCTCCTCCAGCGAGCTCTCTGGAGAGGAAAAGCTGAAAGAGGAGAGAGCTAGTTTTATCAGTATCAGTATCAATAGTTTATACACAGTCTTTGTACTTCTCAGTATCAACCAATTGTAACTGATACTATAGTTGCCACTGGCAGGGTCAGCACAGCCCAGAATCCAAGATGTGGAGTCTGAGTGAGAAAGATACCAATGAAAATCTCTTCTTCAACACAGGCCATTTGAGACATTTGCCTACCTCATAAAACTTTTTCAGCACTAACTTCTACATAAGAAGTATTTCAGCAAATGCCTTGATACAATGTTACTCTAAAATAATGGAGGATGTTATTGTTGATGTGAGTGTGGCTTTTATTTGTATCAAATAAAAGGGTCTAATTCTAAATTTGAAGAGCTTCCAATTGAAGTAGAGAATATTAACATAGAATATGAGCAAGTGAAAACCAGAATATTCTTAATATTAAGAAATATTCTTAATAAACTTTGATTGTAATATTTGACTACATTCCTGATTGCTTTTATAGTTAAGAAATACAAACACCCGCTGTTTCTTGAATGTGAAATCTGAGTTGAACTATGTTAGGTGCTTTATACACACAATCTCATTTAATCATCATAACATCTCCCTAAGGTAGGTATTACTAAAATCTTCATGGTAAATACGAGGAAATTGAGCTTAAAAGAGTTCAGTATTATTCTCAAAGTCCCCCGGTTGGTGATGCTGAAGCAGTGATAACAGATACTGATCTCAAGCAGATACCAGGATGTAGTGACTTATATCCTTCTGCCCCACTGGAACCCACAGTACACCATCGAAATTTGTTTAGGCATGTTTAAACCAGCTGTCTACTGTTATGCACTGGCAAGAAAGTACAGGAGTGGAGTGGCAGTTCATGTGATGGAAAGGGTAGGAAAAGCTCATTTGTAAGTGTGGCCCCATGGATCTGGGCCACCACTAGAGGGCAGGCTAACATTTAGGCATATTTCAGTATTTTTAGCATAACCATAATACACAGAACATAAAGCAATACCTTAATTTGCCCCCTTCCTCATATCCAAATGTAAAACAGAATAGCTCTTTGGAAAAGTATTTGGTAGCTTCTTCAAAATTTCTTAATAAACATAAACTTAAAACATAATCCATTCTTTGTATTGCTGAATTGTACTGTATCTTCATTCAAAAGTTGATAGATGAAACACTTCAAAAAATTAGAGATCGGGGCATGTCAAGGGTGATACAAGACATTTACTCAAGCTGCTTCCTTCCTAAAACATTCACCCCTACCCACATTCTGCTTTAGCCACCTCCACCCCTTGCAACTTCTTTTAAAAGATTTGTCTCTGCTTCATGTCTCTTCATCCTCATCTCATATTCAACTCTCAACCCACTGCAATCTGGCTTCAGCCCACATTATTCTGCTGAAACTATTCTTGACAATTTGTTATGACCTCCTTTTTTGTTACATGTCCTAGGTGTACTCCAGCCTTCATCTTTACTGTCTCAACACTTTTGACCCTGTTGACAATTCCTTCTCCTATGTCCATTCTCTTTATATATAATTTGTGATATTTTATGCTTTAATTTTCCTTCCACACATGTGGTTACTTTTTCATAGTCTTCTTTCTGGGTTCCTTCGCCTCTGTCCATCTTTTATGTGCTGATACTACTTAGGCTTCTATGTAAGATTCTCTTTTCCTTTTACTTGAAAGTGGGGCTGGCCAGAGAACTATCTACATAAAAATCATTGGATGGGATTCTATTTGTCAAATATGCAGATTTGTGAGTTACATCCTATACCCACTCAGTAAGACTATGAAATTGGTACCCAGGATTCTGAATTTTATCATGTCTCCTGGGTCATCCGACCCCAAAGTTTGAGAATTTTTTCAGAATCTTCCTTGGATAATATCACCTATTTCCATACGTTCAATTATCATCTACCTGATGAAAATTATAAAATTTTTATCTCTAGGTCATTCTTGAGCCTCAAAACCCATAGATCCAAACTTCTGATAGTCATTTCAGTGGGAAGGATAAAACCTTTTATACCCCAGATGATTTTCTTATCTTCACTTGCAAACTTCTCCTATGGTTTCTATCTTTGAAAGTGGAACCAGCCACGACTACTAAAGATTCTAGAAATCTAATTAGCTTTCCTGACCTCATACTCTCACTCTTCTCTATTTAGAAATAATTATGAAGTCCTCTCAATTTCAGCTTCTGAAAAACTGATGATCCCATCTCCCCTTAGTGGTATCCAAGTTAAGGCTGAGAGTCTCTCACCTGGAGCCATGACAGTAGATTCCAAAAATTCCCTCAGCCTCTAGACTTAGGCTCACCTACCTGTGATTTTTTCTTCACATTGAAATGACTTTTCTAGAATGTGAACCTGGCCAGGCAACTTCCTTATTTAAAACCTTATTACAGAATCCCAAATCTCTTAGAAGGATGGTCATGCTTCTATGATACAACCTCAGCTTACTGCTTCAGTCTTCTTTATGATCTCCAGCTTCTGTTTTATCTTTTGACTTTTAAGTCAAATTGAACTTCTCTTACTTCGTCAAACACCAAATACTCTTTCTGCCTCCATACTTTCACATGTTATGCTCATGGTGACTGAAAGTTTCTTCTCCATCTTTTTGCCTTGGCTGACTTCTTCTAAGACTTCAGGTATCACCTTCAATCTGACCACACTTTCCTTAATTCAGATAAGGGGATGCTTAAATGTGTGAATTTAATATGCTTCACTGACCCCATTATAGGACTTAAAATGCTGCCTTTAAGTTTCAGTTTACTTAACCTCTCCTCCACTAGACTATAAGTCTACTGGAGGCGGAATTGCATGACCACAACTTAGACCATGTCACTGTGTCTCTACTGAATAATTCAACAGGTGAATTGCTCTTTAAAAAGTAACCACAATCTAAAAAAAGTGTTATAATCTTATATTTTTAGCTTTGATATAATTGGAATTAAAAATCAAGGCTGGGAAATTATATTCTACATTTTCAAATGACAGTGTAGACATTATTTTAATATAATATTAAATTTTTAAGACAGAATAAATATAAATTTATTAATATTTTAGGGAAAAGTATTAGGCAGTGTCCACAATTTCAGAGTCACCTCAGTATGAGCCATAATAAATTATATAAAATTCTTTTCACACATTTGGATGTAAGAAATATCACTATAAATTTTAAGCTATTTAATATTGCATTCCTATTTAATAGTACAACAAATTGAAAAAAGTTTTTTAAATAGACATGAAAGAGTTTTGTTCAAGGTTTTTGTCCCTGTTGATTCACCTTCTCTAAATGAATGGCATTTTAAAAGCTATGCTATCCATTCCCTCATTTGAAAACACATCTTCCTCCTCTAAAACCAATGTTTTCTTTGTGTTTTGTTTTGTGTGTGTGAGTGTGTGTGTGTGTGTGTGTGTTTAACCTCTGTAGATTTCACGATGAACTCTTCACTGGCAATTTCAAGGTACTTCACTTATTTTTTCATGTGGGCTTTTCAATTATAACTAGACTTCTTTGAACTTTTGTATTTGAAATCCAGAAAGCAAATTCTCCTAGGGTTGCACATTAGGATTCTTCGACTAGAAGCTTAGACTGGATATGCATAAAATCAAATATTCAAGCCCTAAAAGTCTGTTTTCGTGCTTCCTCCCTCAGTGGCCCCTCCATGGCAAGCTTAGTTCTGGACAGCTCCTTCAGAAAACGGCCAAGGTAGGGGATTCGTCATAAATCCAATACAAGGTGTTGTTACATTGCCACATCTTGACAAGTCAGAGCTACACAACTTCAAAGGACATTGGTATATCCACTGGGATATAGAAATTGATGACATAACTGTACAGTTAATTTTTGCCTTTGCATAAGTGCTGAACAATTGAAAATGCAAATAATGGAGTTTGGAAGACTAGTCCCTTCACTTACTAAGCTGTGTGACCCTAAATCAAGGAAGATAATGTATGTTTTTAATGAGCATATATCAAACTAAAAATGGAGTGTGACTTAAATATAGTACAAATGACATCATCCAGGTCTGAAATTGGGTTCTTTTGAAGAGCTGGTTTGTGAATTATGTAAGAACATGAGATACAGTTCAATATATTAGCATTGTCCCCAGTATTGTACACTGTTCTGGTTAGCACCAAAGGCTCCCAATGACAGGACACTGCACTGCCTAGAAGAAAGTGTCAATATCAAACAATAGGGCAGAATTCCACCAAGTAATACTGAATGTTTTTATTGAGGAAACAGAACAAGAAAATATGAAGTAGTAGCAGTTTCTTTGCACAAAAGCTGAGTAAAAATTGTTACCCTCAGGGTAAAAAAGTTTGCTGAATTGGGAAATCATACCCCGAGCTGAGAGCTTGGGACATTTGTTCACAAACCTATTAACTTTTCTATAGCTTTACATTAAACATCACAAGTAGTTTATTCCCTTACTGTCTGGGCCAGTAGGCCAAATTCTGCCCTGAATTTTTCATTCCTATATTCCCTTGGGCTGTTTTCACTGATCTGTATGCCCTTTCTCAATAAAGAGTGGCTTTATTCCCCACTGTCTAATTTTCAGAAACATCTCTGTGATCCTTGTGACCTTTCAGTGAGGGATGTTCAGCCCAAAGGGGGAGAAATAACTATGTAAAAGGACCTTTGTGATGGTTGGCAGAGGATATAAGAGCTCATATCTGTGCCCTTGGGTGATTATGTACCCACTGGGGCACCAGGTTTGTCATCTGCTCATCTGTGAAATCAGGATGGTGATAATAATGAAGTAGCCTTCATTTACAATATCTCATTTAATCCTTTTCACATCCTTATATCCCTATGAGGAAGATAACACACCCTGCAACATTTCGTAGTGGTATTACAGAAATCTGTGGAGGTGAATATGAATCATTGAACCAGTCAAAAACTCATTTACGACTGGAGGAAAAAAAATTTGTTAACATGCAAAAAATTTTTCCTGGGCAATAACCATATGTTTACCACTGTATCTACACAATAAGGATCCAGTAATGAACAAGCTATCATAGAACACACTCCTGTTCTTAGCAAGTTGACGTATGAATGAGGCTGGAGAAAGACATACAAAGTAGGAAACCAAATAATAAACTAGATGATTTAGAGAAGGAACATGGCGCCATGAAGATGATAAAACAGGGCAGGGGGATGCAAATGCATGGGGGTGTCTTAGATACACCAGAATGATCAGGGAAAGCCTCTCTTAGGTAACATTTGTTATCTGTCCTGAATGATTGGAGGTTGGAGGTATGTGGAATTCTAAGATAGGTGACTTGTATCTATACAAGTATAGTTGTATATATGTATAGTTTCTATAGAACTTTAGAGACATATAGAAACATCTGATCTTTCTGACAGAGAGAATGGAGAGAATGACATTTGAAGGAGTTAGACAGGACCCAGTTTATATAGGACCTTGTGAACCAAGTTAAATTCAGATTTTTATTCAAACTGCTTGTATCAATAATTGGAAAGTTACATAGGAATAACAGGATCTAAGCTGTTTTCTAAAACATGTCACTAGAATTTTTCAGAGTTTTTCCATTATCGGTTATTACAAGACACTGAATATTGTTCCCTGTCCTATAGAGGATATTCTTGCTGTTTGTCTATTTTATATGTAATGGTGTGTATGTGTTAATCTCATACACGAAATTTATCCTCACTTTTCTCCCTTTGATAACCATGCTTGTTTTCTATGTTGTAAATAAGCCAATTTGCAATAAGTTTTAGGTTCTACATATAAGCGGTATCATATAATATTTGTCTATATCTGACTTACTTCACTCAGTATAAGAGTCTCTAGGGCCGTTTATGTTGTTGCAAATGGCAATATTTCATTCTTTGTACGGGTGAATAATGTTCTACTGTATATACATACCACATCGTCTTTATCCATTCAACTACTGATGGACATTCAGGCTGTTTCCATGGCTTAGTTGTTATAAATAATGTTGCAATGAATGCTGGGATGCATGAATCCTTCTGAATTAGTTTTCATCTTTTCTGAATTTATCCCCAGGAGTGGGATTGTTTTATCATATGGTAACTCTATTTTTAGTTTTTAAGGGAACCTCCGTACTGTTCTCCATAGTAGCTGCACTAATTCATATTCCCACAGCAGTGTAGGAAGATTACTTTTTCTCCACACACTCTCCAGGGTTTATTATTTGTCGACTTTTTGATTATGACCATCCTGACTGGTGGGAGGTGATAACTCACTGTAGCTTTGACTTGAACCTCTCTAATAAGTAGCAATGTTGAGCATCTTTTCATGTGCCTGTTTGTCATCTGCATGTCCTCCTATCCATCACTCATTTTTTAAAATCGCATTTAATTAAAAAGCCTTAATTGCAACATACGCAAAAGACAGGTTTTAACTTTGTAGTATGCATTTATATATGAGTATACAAACATTTACACATATATTCCTTTACTCAGATATAAACAAACATTGCTTGAAAGTATTAAAATAATCGTAGTCATTCACGTGGCTCCAAAACTCAGTCTCACTATTTAACATGTGGTTTTTAGAGTACAATATAGACCAAGTTTGTACTGTGTGCTGTGCTCAGTTGCTTAGTCGTGTTCGACTCCTTGCAACCCCCTGGACTATAGCCCACCAGGCTCTGCTGTCCACGGGGATTCTCCAGGCAAGAACGCTGGATTGGGTTGCCATGCCCTCCAGGAGACTGTCTATTCTCCCACAAATATAGAATATATAACAATAATTTTCTATTATTATATAATAATTTTCATTCTTATTATAAATATTCAAATGACTGTCTTTTACTCTTGTACATATTTCACGGGATTATTTTAAGCAGTCTTCATCATTTGTAAAAGCTCTGTATATGTTAAACTCATTACCCTTTGTCACACACCCTGCCCTACATATTATAAGCAAGGTAATTTTTAACAAAATCTTAAAACAAAATTTAATTATGTGCTATCTTCTCATATCCTTCAAATTTATCCCAGATATTCCATATGATTTAAACTTCTTGGATTTTTATCAGTCTGGATCAAATATTTAAATTTGGTAGAACAACAATGAGTCCAAAGTAGTGAGTACTAGACATGACTTTCAACATCTTCAGAAGAAACTCCTAATCTTAGGCAAATACTACACCAGGGTTCACCTTGCTTTCCTGAAAATGGTGATTATGGCCTCAGACAGTTAAATCCACGGGTAGAAAGATACTCATTGCATAAGTTCTCTTCTTCCAATTAGGCATACGTCATCTTTGCAAACAGAAGATGACATATTATTAATGAAAACTAGTGAGGAAAACATTCTTAACACTACAAGGCTACTAACTTCTGAGCCTAAACTAAAATTCATGAGAGGTTGTCAAAGGCATGTTATTTACATGATTATATAACTCTTTATGAACAACAAAGCTAATTGTGTTGAATAATTATCAGACCAAAATATAAAGTTTCCAACTTAATAAGACTCTGGACTTAAAATGAAGAAGCCCTCCTTCAAGAGAAATCTGCATGTTGAATTCTTATTTTCTATATTTAGGAAGTATTAAAGTGTGTATATACATACATATTTTAAGAAACTCTGATAATTAGGAATGGTTCTGTCATTTCCTAACAGTTTTTGTGTAAATTTCATATACTAGCAAATCTCAATATATCTGCTATTAAAAGCACAAGTGTGCCCCCTTCTGAATAAATGAAATATTGTGTCCTATATTTGCTCTTAAAATAACAACCACCCTCCTTTCTGGACCAAACTGAGTAAATGAACTTGGGCAAATACCAGCAGCAAGTTTTAAGACTATGTTTTTCTAGAAATATTTATTGGAGGCAGTCTAAAAAATATTTCCATGATGTCTGCTTTGTCTGTTTATATTTGTTTGTCCTTTTCCATAGCTGAAATCTAAAATAAAACACCCCACTAAAATTAAATGCATTTTAATCTTGTTCTGGACAGAGAATGAAAGGCTAGTCAGAATGGAGTTGAAAGAGTTGGGTAGAGTTGGCATCTCTTTTAGAAACTGAAATACTGATAAAGATGTCAGTAGAAGCGCATTCTCCTGTAACAATTCCATTTGGTTTGAAAGAGAGAGGCTACATAAGCTAAGTATTCCTGTTGACTTTAGGTTCTACTCTGTTCTCTCAGTTTGCAACTGGGAAAATAAAGACTCAGAATGACTACGTGGTTTTTGGAAAGTCATTTAATGAGCAAGTCATTCTTTCCTATCCTCAATCTAACATTCTACCCACGGTAAAACAGTGACCCGAATTAACTATTCTCTTAGTTAAACATATGGGATGGATTCCATCTTTAAATTCTTTCATCTCAATTTAGATTCTCCTTTTTATCTCCCTTCCAATAGATTCAAAGCCAAAAACAATTTCTGATAAAAATACGGCAACATGTTTGATTATTGATGTGTGTAGTGTGCTACTTGACTATTATGCTATGGAAATAAAATGATGACAATGACAACAGCAGTAGTTATAATAAAATGATAATAAAATGAAATGTTATGATCAAGTCCTAACATTATTAAAAGATGACAGTTAAATGATATCTTAAGTTATATTTACCTGTTCAGTTCAGTCGCTCAGTTGTGTCCGACTCTTTGCGACCCCATGAATTGCAGCACTCCAGGCCACCCTGTCCATCATCAGCTCTCGGAGTTCACCCACACTCATGTCCATTGAGTCGGTGATGCCATCCAGCCATCTCATCCTCTGTTGTCCCCTTCTCCTCCTGTCCCCATCTTAAATCACTTAAATGACTGCATAAACTTCAAACTAAGTTCTTCAGTTCTTAGTCAGGAAATATGATCCTCTGTCTTATTTCTCCCAGTATAGCAGCAAAAATAGCTTGCCTCCTTTTAAATACAGAGGTGGACTGATTAAGCCTATAGCTACTGTGAACAGGTTTCAGNTCTTAAATCACTTAAATGACTGCATAAACTTCAAACTAAGTTCTTCAGTTCTTAGTCAGGAAATATGATCCTCTGTCTTATTTCTCCCAGTATAGCAGCAAAAATAGCTTGCCTCCTTTTAAATACAGAGGTGGACTGATTAAGCCTATAGCTACTGTGAACAGGTTTCAGTGGAATGGGTAGCTAAATCAATTATCTTCCTTTCAATATCCTATCATCTCAACACATTATAAAACAGACAGACATTGATGAAATTTACATGAATATATAAATTTTCTCTTTTCAGCAAACTTCTAATTTCTTGGCTATTTGACATATGTTGAATATAGTTTTTCACATAGCATGTGAAAATCTATACCCTCTATGTCAATATATTCTTATTTTTTCCAATGTATTTCAGAAATAAGCAACTGCAGATGGTATCAGAATTTTGGATGAAATAAACATAGATCCTTGAATGGAATAAATGTGATCTATCATCAACTCAAATTCTTTTCTAACACTATTCTTCCATGATACTACAAAGATCCTACATGGTAGAATCTTTCCACCAATATATTTGTTACTAAGTGAAGTCTTAAGAACACTGTATTATAAACATTTATAGAATACTGAATCTTTAAATTGTTGTCCTCAGTGAATAAAACTGACTGATAAAACATATTTGTGGCATAAATGTCTTATGCCATATGGCTTACATTTTTGTTAATGATCAATCCCAAGATTAAATCAATTGTTGGACAACTATCATTATAAAACCATGAAATGTTTACAATGACTCCCTTATTTTCTCCCAAACTCACATCACTAACTTGTGCCAATATTTATGCACATTTAACCCATGCTCACTCCTTCTTACTGCAAGATTCAAACTCATCAATTTAGATTCAGGGTGACAACCTATTACTTGGCCAATCAATTAATTTTCAAACAACACATCAAATCAACATATATAAAAAGCTTTTTGATTGAATTAATAGCCATTGTACATTCATTTCCAAAATTATGTTCTCAACTAAAACATACACTAGGATGATCATCAACTCATAGTCATTACTGATTACTCATAATTGTGCAATGAACCATCTTGTAAACAGCAAACAGTTCTTATTTAGAGAAACTTTAAAACATTCAGACTAGTAATTACATTGAATAATAGCTTAATTTAAATCATAAAAGACCTCTAGTGGATTATTCCTTCTCCTCTATGTGATGTTTCACACAGAAAGGAGCTATACATTCTCGTGAATAAATACGTTCATCAAATAATTAATACTGAAAATAAATGTATTGAAGATAACAGTGAAAATAAGCTGAACATAACTTGCAGAAACTGGGTCCAATATTCCCACTGCCACTTCTCCCCACTTCCACCCCATACAGACACCACTTATTTCCTTGACCTTTGAAATACACTGTGTGATTTTCGTCTGAGAATTGTTGAAATATGAATACTTTGAATACTTCTTCTAATACCATTATATTTTTGTCAGGATCTTTCATTGATTGTTTGACTGAGGGTATATGCTGTACTGATCAGTGTGGCGCCTCTTCTCTTTTTAGGTAACTGCAAATCATTTTTCTTTTTTGAATTTGGTAACTACAAATCATTACATATCCTTGTAGTCTCTGCTTGAGTGATCAGGTCTGATACAAAGACTTGAATAATCAACTTATTCTATTCCTTTGATTATAGAGATTGGTTCAAGCATGCAGACCAATTAAACTGGTCAAATCTCATTAGGGCATTCCAAATTAAAACAGCAGGACATCTCTACATATTTTTTAAAATAGCTAAAATCTCAAACAATGAAACAACAGCTAGTGGCCAGGATGCGGAAAACAGGAACTCTCATTCATTGGCAGTAGCAATACAAAATTATATAGCCACTCAGAAAACAGTCTAACAGCTCTTTCAAAGTTAACCACGGTCTTACCATACCATGGAAACTACATGCCCCTTAGCGTTTATCCATATGATTTGAAGTTTATATCCATGCAGATGTAAACAAATGTTTATAGCAATCTTATTCAAAACTGCCAAAACTTGTTGTTTAGTCTCTTAGTCATATCAGACTCTTTTGCAATCCCCTTGACTGTAGCCCCCCAGGCTCCTCTGTCGAGGTGATTCTCCAAGTAAGATGCCTGGAGTGGGTTGTCATTTCCTTCTCCAGGGGATCTTCCCAATCCAGGGATACAGCCTGTGTCATCTGCATTGGCAGGTAGAATCTTTACCACTGAACCACCAAGGAAGCCACAGCTTGAAAGCATTCAAGGTGTTCTTCCAAAGGTGAATGGATAAATTGTGATATTTCCATACAACGGAATATTATTCAGCAATAAAAATAAATGGACAAAAAGACATGGGACAAACTTAAAAATATATGGCTAAATGAAATAAATCAGCCTGAAAAAAATAAATAAATTTCAATTATAATTACACAGTATTCTGTAAAAAGCAAAGCAATTACTGGTTGCCACAGGTTCAGTAGTAGGGAGGGAAGGACAGTGAAGAGGTAGGGCTTTTAGGGCAGTGAAACTATTTCTTGTGATACTGTAATGGTGGATACACGACATGCTACATTTGTCAAAATCCATACAACTGTAAAACACAGAGTGGACACCTGTAAACTATGCACGTTAGTTAACAATAATATATCAACACTGGATCATCAATTATAATAAATGTACCAAGTTAACACAAAATGTTATTAGGAGAAACTTTGCAGGGACAATATATGAGAACTCTGAATTCTCTACTCACTTTATCTGTAAATCTAAAAACGGTTTGAAGAGAAGGCTTGTTAATTAAAAATAGCAAATGGTCCAATGAGTCACCATTTCAAAGATGGAGTTATTATTGGAAAAAGCCCATTAAGGACTATGTAGGTGGATTACCCTGGTGGTCCAGTGGTAAAGAGTCTGCCTGCCAATGCAGGGGATACAAGTTCAATCCCTGATCTGGGAGGGTTTCACACGCCTCAAGGAAACTAAGCCTGTGTTCCACAACTACTGAGTGCTCCGCAACAAGAGTGGTGACTGCAACGAGAAGCCTGTACACCACAACTAGAGAAAGCCTGTGCACAGCAACACAGACCCAGTTCACTTCAGTTCAGTTCAGTCGCTCAGTCGTGTCCGGCTCTTTGTGACCCCATGGACTGCAGCACACCAGGCCTCCCTGCCCATCACCAACTCCCAAAGTTTACTTGAACTCATGTCCATTGAGTCAGTGATGCCATCCAACCATCTCATCCTCTGTTGTCCTCTT
>SJYA01002727.1:178938-223599 GCA_006410615.1 Neotragus moschatus
TGTGCTGAGACATTCTGGGTCTCTTTAAGTGAAGGTATACTCATCATGTGTGGAACCATACACCAGTCTCTTCAGCATAGACGTATCCGAAGGAGGCTTTAGGATTTATGTCATGACATCTTGTGTGTGTGTGTGTGTGTGTGTGTGTGTGTGTGTGTGTGTGCGTGCTCAGTCACCCAGTTAGTGTCCGACTCTTTGTGACCCCATGGGCTGTAGCCTAGCAGGTTCCTCTATCCATGGGATTTTCCAGGCAAGAATTCTGGAGTGGGTTGCCAGCTCCTACTCCAGGGCATCTTCCTGATCCAGGGAATCAAACCCCAGCCTCCTTCAACTTGTGCGTTGGCAAGCAGATTCTTTACTCCTGGGCCACGCCACCTGGGAAGAACTGCGATGTCTTACAAAGCTATTGATTTCCCTAAATTCATTCTAGTTACTTTGAAATTCAAATATGTTCTCAGTGTATAATCAAAATGAGTTTGAGGGTAAAGTCAAGTCAAAATATACTAACTAGCTTAGCATTTATATGTGTAAGACATCCTCACCCTGCATCCCTTATATTACTCAATGGCAGTGACTGCTTTTTCTGTCAGGATTATCCCCTGAATTCAGTTACCTGAGTTACATGGAATTTGATTTGGTATGGAATCTTCACCTTTGGCTATATATGGTAACTATAACTTATACTTACACTGCACCAAGTATAGATGAGATACTATTCAAGCACTTTACAATTATTAAGTCCTTAGAACAGAAATAGATACTATGAGGAAGCTGAGACTCAAAGAAGCTAAGTAACAGGCTCAAAGCCATATAGGCAGCAAATGGCAGAACCCACAAATGAATAAAAGACAGTCTGGCTCTACTGTCCATTCTCTTAGTCATTATGCTCTATAGTTTCTTATTACATTATAATAATTGATCTTACTGATCATTGGCACCTCAGCTGCTTCAAGATTAAAGGTGTAGCAAGGGGGAATAGACATTGACCCCACTTAGAAATTTTCTCAAGGCATCAAAGGTTAGTTTCCTTGAGGCAACAACTGTTGAATATTACTGGTGTCTGGCCCATGGCAGGAACTCATTTAAAGGAGAATGAATCCATTCAGTTTACAAATATGCAGCAAGTGCCTGGTATGATTAAGCATAGTGTTAAGATGTTGTCAGATTAAGCCAAAGGATGTTCTATCCTTGAGTTCATACCCCAGCGAGAGACCAACAATAAATATNATTACTGGTGTCTGGCCCATGGCAGGAACTCATTTAAAGGAGAATGAATCCATTCAGTTTACAAATATGCAGCAAGTGCCTGGTATGATTAAGCATAGTGTTAAGATGTTGTCAGATTAAGCCAAAGGATGTTCTATCCTTGAGTTCATACCCCAGCGAGAGACCAACAATAAATATAGAAAAAAAGAAAAAGTTTGCAAGCCAATATTGGATCGTTATTATCTCTATGAATAAAGTAAATAAGAGGGATTATCTGAGAGGGTTGGATCTGATTTAAAAGAGAATATTCAGAAATGGCTTCTTGGAAGAGAAGCTTTTGAGAAGTCTTGCTCAGATCTTGAGCAAAGATCTGAATAGTAAAGAATCAGTCTTACTGAAGGAAGGCAAGAGGATCTCAGGCTTTAAAGAGGGGATCCTTTTCCTTTTCCAAGGAAAGGAAAGAAGGAACAATTGAAAGAAGCAAGATTTCACTGAAAAAAAAAGAAGATGCCATCAGTGTTCACCGTATGGTTTTTATGAGTCATGATAATTATTTTCTCCTTTTCTATTTCTAAATAGCTGTGCTTCATTTAAAAGTTTACTGTTACTCTTAAAGACTCTATGTCTCAGTTTCTCCTTTTCACCTAAAACATGGGAAAACAACATAGGTTTTCTGTGTTATATGGGTTGTATGGGGAGTGCAGAAATTATTCGAAAATGTAAATGTGGCTATAGAAAGCAAAGCAGCAAAACCGATCATGAATAAGGACTACTCTCACTTTTTCCAGTCCTAAAATGGTCTCTTACCACTTTTCATCCTGATATCTAGGAAGATATGGTCCAGAAGAACAAGATCTTTTTGAGTTAATGTATCTCTTACAAAGGTTAGTGATCCTGATAACTGACAATGATGAGAATAGATGCTTTCCCAACGTCATTCAAAAGAAGTCTCTTAGAGACCACTGATTTCATTTCATATTGTCACTTAGAGTCTCATTAGTATGTCCCTTTATCCATCAACTTCCTTGATATGCCATGACAACAGAATAATTTACAGCAACCCTTTGTCTGACTCACAATGAATTCAAATTCACTGGATGCATTCAATCTGTGCTCTTGTCAAAATGCTTCTGGAAACAGAACCGTCTCCACCCGGCCCCCCAAATCTTTCATGTGCCATTACCTTACGAATGACACTTTAATTCTCTTACTGTTGCAAAGCATTTTCAGATTCTTCGATTTGTTTGTTCAACTCAAGAAAGGCTTACAATGTGCAAAGCACAGAGATGAGGGTGGGGGAAACAAGAAAGAAGGTATGCTCCTGCCTAACAGGCATCTAACTAGAAAAGGCTGAGGCAGAAGTGCTGAGTAGTGGTATTGACAATAATTCTTCAAGTGCAATCCTCACATTTTGTGGCTCATGGGAAACTTAAAATTGTATCATTTAATTAAAGAGTGGATGTTGGGAAATCAGGCTAGAGTGGACATCATTCTCTCTAAGGCAACGACAAAAAGATAGCAGGGAAAAGCTGCTTAGGCAAAGCAGATATGCTGGGAAAAGCTGTTTACACAACGTCCTTTTACCAATACTGCCAGGACCTTACCTTGTGTCAGGAGATGCAGTGGATACTGGGGGTACTGATAGTCTAATTCAATGCAGTTCATCAGATTTAGACACAGAAGACTATGGAAATGATCTAAGCTGCCTGGAAATGTTGGGCTGGCCGGAAAAGTGTCCCAAGGGAGTGAAAATTGAAGGAGTGGTATGTGCTGGATAAAGATTGTGTTTAGCACTGCCTCATTTTCAATACTTTTCTGTCCACTTCTCAAAGATGTATAGGAGAGTATGGTTACTAATTGTCACTTTGGAAATGTCCCTTCAGATTCATACTTGTTGAAATCTTAATTAAAGAGCAGACAAGCAACTCTAGTGTATGCATTGTTTTAAGCACCTAATATGGGTCGAAGTCAGTGTAAGCAGCTTTAATATTATTTTCTGACTTGGCATCCATTGATACAAAGGTTTATAAAATGAAAGTTGAATATATTTCTGCCTTAGTAAATAAATATTCACAGTGAATNTTTTTTTTTTAAACAAAGCATTAAACCTTAAGAAGAAGTTACTTAAGATTTTTGGAAAATGCCTGCGTGCTAAGTCACTTCAGTTGTGTCTGACTGTTTGGGATTGTATGCACTGTAGCCCTCCAGGCTCCTCTGTCTATGGGATTCTCTAGACAAGAATATTGGAGTGGGTTGTCATGCCCTTCTCCAGGGGGTCTTCTCAACCCAGGGACTGAACTCGCATCTCTTATGTTTCCTGCATTGGCAGGTGGATTCCTTACTATTAGTACCACCTTGTAAAGTGCCTAGTGTAAGTCTCATTGTTTAAAAATACTAGAAAATTTTTCTTCCCAAATTTTATAAACAGTAAGTAAAATTCACCCTTAAATCTCCCAGCCGTTCATATCACTACTGTCATTTTGGAATGCATTTTTATCATTTTTTCCTCTGCATAAAGATAATTTTTTCAAATTGCCATTATAACTGTAGACAGTTTCATTTTTCATATTTTACTTTGTTGTTTTGATTTTGTACACCTTTCCCCACATCATTTCTTAACATCAGACTCATCATTATTTTGTAAGGACTGTGGAGCTTATTATGGGAAATCATTTTCCTGTTATTTGATAGTTTGACTGTTTCCCATGTTTTTGCTATTATAAAAAAGGCCACAAGGAACTTCTTAATACTCTGTTAAGTGTCTCTGATTATTCTTTTAGATTTTAAATTCCTAGAACTGGAATTCTGAGGTCATAGGAGAAAAGATTTGTTGTAAATATGACTATTACCCCCTCCAAGCTTTATCTATTTTTAAAGTCAGCCATTGTTTTAAAGCAGGTCACTGTTTTTTACAGCTCTTTATTCTAGCTAAGAAGCAGTGCCTTAACTGGAAATTATTTCCATAAGGGCCTTACAATTAGACTACAAATATATCTATTAAATTTATAAATAGTCTCATTTCAGCAGCTCCTAAACATCAGAAGAATCATGCTCTGTCTCCAAAGAGTTCAGAGGCCAATGAAAAACTTGTCCTACCAAACAAAAAAAAAAAAAAAAAAAGGCTAGGAATTAATTCAAATAAAAATGGAAGCTTTATTGCATTTATGCAACCTGACAGCTAACCTCAAAATATTATTTCCTTTGGTGTCTGCAATTTTATTTTTTAAAACAAAGCTTTTGGTTTTAGGACACAAATAAGACATTGCAATTTATTGCAGAAGTAACCATTTACCTGGTGTCAGTAGGCTGGGCCCATTTTCAAAAGGAAATTAATGATAAACTTCAATTTGAGGCAAGTCAAACCTACATATATATTATGGAGCTCATTTCAAAAAATGACACAAAATTAAAATGAAATAGCCTCTAAAATTTGAGAACCCTTGGGCACAGTAAATCTTAGTTATAGGAGAAAATGAAACATCCTATGATAAGATCAGGTCTAATAAGATGTGATAAAAACATGAGGCATGATACATAAGGTCAGAAGGATCAATATAAAATGTGAAATGAATGCACAAATTGCCTAGTCCTAGACACCCAAAGTGTTTGGAAGTGACAGGGGAATTAAATCGTACGTAAAGCTGAATATTAAATGAGATTGAACGTGCAATACATCATTCTTAAATCTACCTAGGTATTCCTAAAATGTGTGTCACTTTTTTCCCCTGGAAATAACTAAGATCTAAGCCAAGGTTAAATAAAAAATAAAGTGAGAACATGGTCATCATGAAATTTAAACAGTAATACTGTGTATATGTGAGGGGAAGGAGATGAAAAAATATGGTGTCTGGTAGTTGTAAAATACAGTTAAGAGAACCACAGATATTTATTATTGTAAAACACAGTCTAACTTACTGACTTACTCTTAATATCTAACCTTGAAAGTGTTATGGGAAAATCTGCAGGAACTGGACCTGCCAAACACCTACTGAAATAAAACCATAGAGCAGCCTGACATTTATCCCACACAGACCTCTGACTTACATGACTCTTTAACGAGCAAGAAGGTACCTTTAAAATTTTTCGAAACACATTCTCTTTGTAGTACAAAGTGCCATGGAAAGAGAAATAGCCTCAAAGCTTGTCCTGGGTGGCATTCAACTCTGTCTTTGCTGCTTGCTAGCATGTAAGCTGAAATCATTTCCAGATTCCTTTGAGCTTCGGTTTCCTCATTTGTGAAATGGAGATGAGTCTCATAAATGCTGACCAAGTGAAAACATGAAATGTTATTACTGGATAGCTTTCAAAACCCATTCATTTCTTTTCCCCCCTGCCACTCCCTAACCTCTAGTGACTGAAGAAATATGGACTGATCTTAATTGAGTTGTTCTTACCTCTTATTTGTGGTTAAAATCAGTCTTTGAGATGAAACACAAAAGGGAAATGGAGGTGACTAAAGGTATGATTAATGGTACAGACTTTTAAATGCTGCTTTTCAGGGTCTCTGAAGAGATAAAAGGGTGTTATTATACCCTTCTCTGGTGGCTCAGACGGTAAAGCGTCTGTCTACAATGTGGGAGACCTGGATTCGATCCCTGGGTCGGGAAGATTCCCTGGAGAAGGAAAGGGCAACCCACTCCAGTACTCTTGCCTAGAAAATCCCATGGATGGAGGAGCTTGGTGCAGGCTACTGGTCCATGGGGTCGCAAAGAGTCGGGCACGACTGAGCGACTTCACTTCACTTCACTTCATTATACATTTCTCTTTATATAAAACCTGAGGCTCTGGGTGAGAATGACTTTGAGATCCATGTTCTTCTCCTGTTAATACTGCATCTTATATGGTCTATATGAATAAGGAGGTGATGTTTAAAAGTTCTTTAAAATTTTTTCACTTTTTATAGCACCTGGCTTTCACCTTATTTCCATTCTTTTCTAGCTATTTGTCTGGTTAATAGAATTTACTATAGAAGAAATGCCAAAAGGAAAATACTTCTACTGACATTCACAATTCAGTAGGACAACAGCCTTGAAAACCAAGCTATTGTCCCCATAAAAGATTTGCTTAACTATTTTCTCTCTTCTTTCCACTTCCTGTGACTGACCTAGTTAGGTGCATTGCAAGAATCCCTCATCGTGTAGATATAGAGGCCTCCAAGTGGCACAACTCCAGGAGGGATCATCCTCAGGATATTCACTGGCTTTCTTCAGAGGATGCCATCACATGAAATAAATCGGAATAAGTGCAAGGACATACTTCTGTACCCCATTAGGGTTAGCTGGAGTCAAGAAGATGAGAAGGAAATAAAAGGAAAACGATTCTCGCTGCTCACTTAGGTGGGGCAATGGGGAGTTGAGGGGAGAGGAAGGCATGAATGGACCAGATGTGGGTGTCCCAGCAGGGGAAGTGCTCTCCATAGTTTAGGAAACTGTTGAGGCAAGGGACTCTTGCCTTCACCTACATTTTAATCTGGGAAGATTAATAGGCTGCTCTCATATCTATGTGGAAAGTAGAAACATGAAAGCCGAGGGCTGCAGATGGTTCGTTTCCTAGATTCTCTGCCCTTGGGTTAGTTGTGGAGAAGGCATAGCCAAAGCAGCTGAACATGAAGCTGGGACACTNTAGGCTGCTCTCATATCTATGTGGAAAGTAGAAACATGAAAGCCGAGGGCTGCAGATGGTTCGTTTCCTAGATTCTCTGCCCTTGGGTTAGTTGTGGAGAAGGCATAGCCAAAGCAGCTGAACATGAAGCTGGGACACTGGGCAGAGGAGGCCACCTCGGTTCTTGCTCCTAGAGCCAGAGGCTGCATGGGATTCACAGTCAGACACTCAGACGGTGAGCAGCACCGTTAAGAGCTCGAGTGACACTGAGGTAGTCAGAAAGCATCGCATGGCCCTGTTTACATCCAGAGAAAAGGTGCTGACTGCAGCCCCAAATGCCGACCGGGCTGACAGCTCCAAGAGGACAAGGGGCACTGCTCTGGAGGCCAGAGAAAGGGAAGAGTGGCAAGAGGAAGCAGAAGCACATCCTCCCCTCATACCTAGACGTCATCTTTAGGAAACAGGGATGTTTAGGGTAGAACAGTCTTTCAGAGAGAGTAGGGAATAAAATTTAAATACTCTAGCAACTTGAAAATATCTTAGATTACATATTGCATACTTTTTAAATTAATAACCAGAAGATCAAGTTGTAGGAGACAAATAGTTACAATATAGGAACACTGCATTTTTCCTTCCTATACTTAAGCTGAGTAAGAACTGTGGGAGAAATGCTACTCCCTATAAGGTGTTCACAGTTTACATTTACACAACTCCTGCTGCTGCTGCTGCTGCTGCTGCTGCTGCTAAATTGCTTCAGCCGTGTCCAACTCTGTGCGACCCCATAGACAGCAGCCCACCAGAGTTTATAAAACATCTGCAAGTAAGTTTTGACTTTATTTTTTTTCTTTTTTTTTTGTTCATTTAAGTTTTGATTTTAGAATCAGACTATCAAGCTAAAAAATATGTGGAGTTCGCCAAGTGATCTGAGATTTCATAAGGCAAGNCAACTCTGTGCGACCCCATAGACAGCAGCCCACCAGAGTTTATAAAACATCTGCAAGTAAGTTTTGACTTTATTTTTTTTCTTTTTTTTTTGTTCATTTAAGTTTTGATTTTAGAATCAGACTATCAAGCTAAAAAATATGTGGAGTTCGCCAAGTGATCTGAGATTTCATAAGGCAAGGAAAGCGGGGAGGAAAGATAAAATTTGGAGGCTGGTTAAAACAGTCTTGACATGGCAGCATGATGGCAGAGATCTTGCCTTACTACATATGGAAGCACGTCCTGAAGCTGCTGCAATCGTATCTGCACAGCACTGAGGTGGAAATGTGACAGCAGGGAGAACCAGAGTCAGACTCTGGAATGAATATACTCATATTACATATACATATATATGTGTATATGTAGGTGTGTGTATACACACACACATGTACACATCCATAAATATACATGTGTATACATACATATATATATTTCTATCATTATGTATACATTTTTTCACATACATAAACATTCTTGAGTAAAAAATATAGAATTCAAAATCAGAAGGCAGAGGATAGATCTATTCAATAGGATGGATATTGACAATATGCTTACCATTTTGTGAGGGAAAAGACGTTAGATGCCTAACATATCCCTTTTTCCCTCATGCACACAGTCCAAATGAATTGAAGATAAGAAAATAAAATGTAAAATACATATACATATATGATTAGAAGAAAGTGTTCCTCTTTAAGAATGAAACAAAAATGAGAAGTGATGAACAAATTAAATAAAATTAAATGTATTCAATTTTGATGTAATTAAAAATCAGAATTTTTAAGTAATAAAAAAGAGAAAAACTCTTATATGTCAAATAAACACCATAAATGATTTAAAATACAGATTGACAAATGCTTTATAAATACAAAAGCTAGAGTTTGTTGGAATATTTATTAGTGCAACCTGTTGCAAGGCAATTTGCTTATAACAATCAACATTTTGATTGAGGGTACATAAGTTGCCTCCATGCCCTTACACCAAGACAATATTTTGAGAAAGAAACAGGGATTTTAGTGAGGGAGGAATGAAACTAGGGATCTGCACTCAAGAAAGGCCAATTTTTCCTAAATGCACTGGTTTATTGATTTAAATATTTCTTACTAATAAGCAAGTTCATTATTAGCTTGTCACCTGGATGAAATATCCTTACAAATGCATGAGGAGATGTACAATGACAAGGAGTGAAGGGCTGTTTAATAGGAAAAGTAGCTCTCTCCTGTCAGTTATAGAAAATGAGGTAGATCTCCAACCTCAAATGTTGACAGAGTTCACGAACATGTTCCTATGTCAAAGGAAGCAAGTTGTAGAAATGTATATATGGCATAAACAAGTTTCATTAAAAAGGAGAATACAAAAGCCATTATATACAATTACCCTGGTGGCTCAGATGGTAAAAAATCTGCCTTCAATGCAGCAGACCCAGGTTTAATCGCTGGGTTGGGAAGAGCCCCTGGAGAAGGGAATGGCAACCAAATCTAGTATTCTTGCCTGGAGAATTCAATGGACAGAGGAACCTGGTGCGCTACAGTCCATGGAGTCGGAAAGAGTTAGACACAACTGAGTAAGCATCTAACACTTTCACTTTCATATACAAACACATACATATGTGTATTGCATATGCATATAAAATTTAGAATAATCTTCACCAAGCTTTTAATAGTGGTTACATGTGGGAAGTTAAAAATGGAAAGGAGAAATTTCTATTTTAATCCTGACTTCTTTCCTTTCATTGTTCTCCTTACTCTTTATTTTTTTCTTCCTTCCTTTCTTCATTTTTTGTTTGTAATTTAACATATGAAAGGGGTTGCTATTTATTTTAAAATATAGTAAACAATCAAACATATTTGTACAACAAAGTATGGTATATTCTGTATGTTTATTAGAATCACAATTTAATTTCAGAAAAATTAGTAAACAAACTCAAAGATTTAGTCTCAGTTGAAGGTAGAAGTGGGGGAAGTTTGGGGAGAAAGTTGTCAAAATATGAAAAGCAGCTAAAATGAAGCATTTAATTTACTCATTTGATTTGTAATTCAATAACTAATGTGACTTATTATCCAAAATAAATTTATTAAAATGAACAAAAATATAACTCATCTACCTATTTTTAAATATCTCTCTTTGTACCTATTACCTTGGCAATTCTGAAATGAAAACCAAGTTTATGTTTCAGCAAGAAGAAAATAAGTTGTCTGTCTTAGATTGGGTTTCCTAGAAGCAGACTCCGAGACTAGGGTGTGATTCTGGTGAATGTGATTCACTTATTGAAGAAGTGCTCCCAAGGGAGATTAGTAAGGGATTGTGCAAGGCCAGCAGAACAGCAAAGAGAAGGAAGCCCAACGAAGATGGAACTGTAGGCAAAGTCTCTCAGAGTTTGCATGTCCACTCCTGCAAGGGCTGCAGGGCATTANAGACTAGGGTGTGATTCTGGTGAATGTGATTCACTTATTGAAGAAGTGCTCCCAAGGGAGATTAGTAAGGGATTGTGCAAGGCCAGCAGAACAGCAAAGAGAAGGAAGCCCAACGAAGATGGAACTGTAGGCAAAGTCTCTCAGAGTTTGCATGTCCACTCCTGCAAGGGCTGCAGGGCATTAAATTAAACTCAGTTATCCAACTCCAGGCAAAAGCACCTGGGCTTTCGGTTATTCATTAAGGGCACCTGCTTGAGGAAGGGTCTGGAAAGGAGGGGAGTTAGTTCTCAGTAAATCTGTAGAATGTGGATAAAGGAATTTCAGGAACTTCAGGGAAACAGTCCTAACAGAAGTGCAGGTACAAGCAAAGCAAAATCAAGACAGGAGAAGGACGCATCCAAAAAGAAACAAGTATCCAAGGAGATCTGGACAGAACACCCACAGCACTCACTCCAAAAGGGATTTTATTTTATTTACAAATACATATCCATTTGTTCAAAATATTGAGTTGAACAAAAGTCATCTCCTGTTCTCACACTATAGGGCAAAAACATTAAAAAATTCAACTGAAGACAGCTTCAGAAGCAGTGATTCTAGTTCAGGGAGGTTTCTAAGAATTCCCAGGAAGGCATAATAATTTAACAGCTCCAATTTAGTCAGACCGAAGTTTCAAGTTCTTAATATTGGCACTGTAGTGGCCTTGTTCTCCGCTCTTCAGTTTTGCTGTTTAACGACGTCACCCTGCTCACTTCAGCCTCCGGCCCGCCATCTCCTTGAGACCGAACACCATGCCTTCAATTAAGTTGCAGAGTTCTGATGGAGAGATATTTGAAGTTGATGTTGAAATTGCACAACAGTCTGTGACCATCAAGACTATGTTGGAAGATTTGGGAATGGATGATGGAGATGATGTCCAGTCCCCTTGCCAAATGTTAATGCAGCAATATTAAAAAAGGTCATTCAGTGGTGCGCCCACCACAAGGAGGATCCTCCTCCTCCCGAGGATGATGAGAACGAAGAAAAACGAACAGATGATATACCTGTTTGGGATCAAGAATTCCTGAAAGTTGACCAAGGGACACTCTTTGAGCTTATATTGGCAGCAAACTACTCAGACATCAAAGGTTTGCTTGATGTTACCTGCAAGACTGTTGCTAATACGATCAAGGGCAAAACTCCTGAGGAGATTCGAAAGACATTCAATATCAAAAATGATTTTACTGAAGAAGAGGAAGCCCAGGTACGCAAAGAGAACCAGTGGTGTGGGGAGAAGTGAAATCTCGTGTCTAACGCTGTAACACTGTAAGGATTATTCCAAATACTAGTTGCACTGCTTTTTTTTATAATTGTTAATATTAGAAAAACAGTCATCAAATGCAGCAGCAAGTAAACTGTATTAGCAAAATGTTGTCCTCGTTGCATGTGTAGTTTCAGTACAGTTCCCAAACTTAAGGCCCAGTTTCTTCTAGTTTGATTGAAAGTTTCTTTTCTTTGCTCTGAATAAAATTGAACTGTGGGTTCCCTANTGCATTCAGATGCTTATATCTTTCCTTTTCTCCTTTGCTTTTTGCTTCTCTTCTCTTTACAGCTATTTGCAAGGCCTCCTGAGACAGCCATTTTGCTTTTTTGCATTTCTTTTCCATGGGGATGGTCTTGATCCCTGTCTCCTGTACAATGTCATGAACCTCCATCTATAATTCATCAGTCACTCTATCTATCAGATCTAGTCCCTTAAATCTATTTCTAACTTCCACTGTATAATCATAAGGGATTTGATTTATGTCATACCTGAATGGTCTAGTGGTTTTCCCTACTTTCTCCAGTTTAAGTCTGAATGTGGCAGTAAGGAGTTCATGACCTGAGCCACAGTCAGCTCCTGGTCTTGTTTTTGTTGACTGTATAGAGCTTCTCCATCATTGGCTACCTTTCCTATTTATTTATTCATTTATTCAGGAAATATGTATTGACTGTTCACTGTGTTTCAGACACTGATCACAGTGCTTGAGACAGGCAAGTGGAGGAACCAAGATCCCTAAACACAAGGCACTTATTTTCTGGCAGGAGAGAGAGACAATAAACATGATAACTAAGTAACTTGCAGAGAATGTTACTGATCATTGCCAAAGAAAAGTAGGAAAAGAAAAACCAAACCTGTGGCAGGAAATTGGAAAAATGGTTGCAGAGAAGAGGGCTTGTGATTTTAAATCGGGTGGGTTTCACTCAAATGTGACCTCATGATGATCTAGAAGGAAAGTGGAAGAGAACAGGGAAGAAAGACTGTCTAAGGTGAGCGTGTGCCCAGTGTGGCCGGAGCTGAGTGATAAGAGGGGGATACATAGAAAGACATGAAATCACAGAGCAAATAGAGGGCTATTCATAGAGGCCGTTGTGAAGGTGCTGTTTTTCGTGCTGAGTAAAAATAGAAAGCCTTGGGTGATTTTGAGGGGAGTAGTGACATGATGTAACTTAACATTTAAAAGGAGTTATCTTGAAGTTGTAAGATAAAGGTGGGAGCAAGTTTCCAGGTCAGGAGCTCTTGCCATGATCCAATCAAGAGGTACAGTGACTCTGCACAGGCTAGTAGAATTCGTGGTAGAGAGATGTGATCAGATCCTGGGTGTGTTTTAAAGTGAGAGCCAACAGAAGAGATTATTGGTAAGTCAGAATGTGGTGTCTGGGAGGAAGAGATGAGTCAAGGGTGACTCAGTGTTTTGTCCTGAGCTACTGGAAAGATGAAGTTGTCTTCCATCAAGACCGGGAAGACAAGTCAAACAGATTTTGAGGGGGAAGAGCAAGAGTTGTTCTGGATGGGCTGAGCTTAAACTCTTAGGCATCCAGATGGAGATGTCAAAGAGGTATTTGGAGACAGAAGTTGTGAGATTGGAGAGAGGTCAAGGGTGAGGTTTTAAAGCTGTTCATAATTCATGTACAGATGTTATTTAAAGCCATGAACCTAGATATGGTCACTAAGATAGTGAGTGTGGATAAAGACAAGAAGAACATTAAGGACTGTGCCCTTGGAATTATTCTGTTTTATGTGTTTATGATTAGTTTGTCCTCGTTTTGTTTAAAAAGTTATCACACAACCCAAACTAAAAGGGAAAATTGACAGTTACTTAAATTACTGAAGATAGTCCATCAAATAATTAAATTTGCAAAATATATTAATTTGCCTCCATTATCTGGTTTTATTTTCTGTAAATGTCTGCATTATTCAAGCACTAGGACAGCTAAAATTTGAGCTGCTTTATCCTAGTATTATTTAATCAATAATACATTAATCTTTGGGACAATAGAGATCAAAAATGCTTTCAAGTAGATCTTGAGGTGGTGTAATTCTCATGGGTATATGTTTTCTTAATGTAGATAAAATGTTTTGTTGAAATATGATGATCATTTCCTAGTTTTCTAATGTTTATGCCTTGACAGTTCTCATTCTGATGGTACAGTAAATGGCTTCTAAAAGTTTTACCCAAGCAGAACTGTTAGTACTGGTCAAGAGGAGGCAGGGGCAAGAAAATGCTTTCTCTAGGCAAAGACAAAAACATGTAAATATATTTGATGTTTCATCTAGTAAAGATAATTTGTGAAGATAAGTTCACTTAACTACAAATAAGCCCATGCCATAAATGTATTTTGTCAAGATCTGAATTTTTAATATCAGAACCATTTTTATACTATCTTGATAGTTAAGTGAGTGTGGACAAGCTCAGAAGCATTTTGTTTTTCTCATAATGAACTAGGCAATCTAGGCATAATGAACTTAGGCAATCTAGAAATGCGGGCATGTGATCATATTTATTAGTAAAGAAAACTCAAATTCAACCAACTTTCAAAATAAGGGTGTTTACTGACCCATATACAGTAGAAAATAGGGAGGTAGTCAGGCTTCTGGGTTTGTTTATCAAGAATCTAAATTTTTGGCTCTCTGCTCTGGCCATCCAATGTGTTGTATTCAGTCCAAAGCTGGCTTTCTTAACAGGCCGAGAGAGGCTGCCCAAAGAGCCAGGCTATTTGCTTTCTTGAAAATGCCCCAGGAGAAGGAATGCTTTCTTCAGTTAGCCCGAAAGTGATCCGAGCTTAGTGCCAGTGCTTGTGGCCAGCAGAGTGCCATGTGTGATGGTCTTAAGGCCTGGGTCACTCAGTGACCCACGGATCGGGTTGCCTTAACTCGCTTACATCTTTGGAGATTTCAGTGGAGCCTGTGCCCTTGGAAGCATGTGGACTGCTACACAGCAGGGGCAGGGTGGCACGCTGTGGGGGAAACAGTCATCATAGAAAATAAACCCATGGGCCCGAATCATCCACGTGATCCAAACTTGACTGACACTCCACTTGGATTTGCTGTTGAGACTCAGCTTCCTAATCCTGACCATTTTCTCTTGCTGAGGGCCTTTCTCCACGTGGTAGTGATAGAAAACCAACTATTGACCTATCTAGTTATGAAAATGTTTAACTAGAACTCAGAGGACATGGACAAGAGGAAAAACTTTTAGTTTTCCTCATTTACTAGTCAATAGAAACAGTTGACTCAAGTTGGGAAGATCCTCTGGAGACGGAAATGGCAACCCACTCCAGTACTCTTGCCTGGAAAATCCCTTGGATGGAGGGGTCACATAGAGTTGGACACTATTGAGTGACTTCACTTTCACTTTATAAGCAGTTGATGCCTTTCTGCATCTCTAGAGAATGTCTTCATTGCATTTATAATGTCCTTTCTTTCCTGTTACTAGAGCGATGGCTATATAAAATCCTTTTGATATGAGCACTTCTCTGTTACTAATGTTGTTTAACAAATTTTTGTGATGAAACTTATTTCTAATGCCTTAAGTTTCCTTTATACGAGTGATTTGGAGAAAGACATCATATTTACATCACAGTTTAATGGGAGACAGGGGGATTCAGCTAGTTGGTGAACTGAACATTTGTGATTACCACTTCCTCCTAAAATGATGCCAAAATAAAAATAAAGGTTTTTTTTAAAGGCATAGATCATCAAGAACAAAGAGAACGTGAGAGCAGGTAACAACAACACAATATTGGAAGCTGGAAAGGCAACGGACAGATATTAGAGATGAAAACTAGCCGTGAAAAAGCACAGACCAACTGGATTTGAACTTCCAAATCACAAAAGGCTCAGGAGTACAAGGGTCTTTGAAAGTGAGGGTGTAGATGGGACTGAGACGGGAATTGCTCACAAGGCTGTTAAAGAATCAGTTAGGCCCCAGATCAGTATTCTTATACTGGCAATTGCTCTCTTCTCCACTCCTCACACCACAATATGAAGGTGTGAGTGAACCCAAGGGACTCTGGACTGGGGAACACCAGCACAGCTGAGGGAAAGAGTAACCTCTAAAAACAAGATGATTAGAATGGATCATAAAGAGGGGAGAATCTCAACGTTATCCCCTCAATAGGCTTCCAAAATGCCAGAAATGAGGCAGGAGACTGGAATCCTTTTTCTGAGTAATCTGACTAGCCTAAGACCATAGGCTCCAAAGTACATACAGCATCTAGGAATGAGCAAGCAAAATTATCGTAGAGTGAAGTCCCTCATTCATGAAACCTCACTCTCTTAGAGCTTCCAGTTCATTTTCTCTAGTTCTCCAATATGAGCAGATATACCTGAGGAAAACTTCTAACTGGAAAGACAGACCAAATAACTGAAAAAGCAATTTGGAGGAAATAGACACCATGTGTAGAGAAGAAAATTGTGAGGAGAAAAATTAGCCTCAAAAATATAGGAAGTTATACCTATGAAACAAGAATATGATGCTATAAAACAAGAACATTCAGAAACTATAAAAGAATACTTGAAGTTAAAAGTATGACGGCAGAAATAAAAAGTAAAGGAGAAAGATGAAACGGTGGAAATTGTTTAATAAAGTAGAACAACGTAGTAAAGATAAGACAGATTCTTTTTAATTTAAAAGTTTGAATCCATCTAGGAATTCCTGTCTTTAAGTAATAGGAGTTCCAGAAAGAGAAAATAAACACGCATAAGGAATAGAAATCACTAGAAAAATAATTCATGAAATTTTCTATTACTAATAGAATGAACCCACCAAGAGCCTCAAGAAATGGATGAAAATAGATTTATCTACATTATGAGAAGTCGTCATAAAGTTTTAGTACACTAGAAACAAAGAGAACATCAGAAAGCTTCAGGAGAGTGAAGGTGGGGGTCATGTCACATACACAGGGTGTCAGTAGCATTTGAGTTAGCAATAGCAACACTGGAAGCTAGAAGAGAACTGGAATAATGTTGTAAAAACCGAGGGCAGATGCCTTCCAACCTGAAATGTTATATCCTGTCAAAGTATCACCTGAAGATATTTCTTGACATGCAAGGTCTCCAAAAATATGGCTCCTATGAATCTGTTTCACAGAACTAATTAGAGGACATGTTATACCAAAATGAGGAAATAAATCAAGGTGAAGGACATGGTCGGAGGTACATATGTACAAGGAGAAAGAGCTTTCTAGAATGCTGGTGACGAAGGATTATAAGATATCAGCGGCACAATAAACCTCAGAGCACCCAGTTCAGACTGGAACTAACCAAATGAAACTGGGAATATTCCTGATCTTGATTTCTTTCAGAGATGTATACTTTTGGAGAACAAGTTTGTGGATGAATTTGTGACAAGCATTTAGAAAACAAGACAAATGAAAAAATAAAACATTCAAAAAGTAATTAATCAGGCGCTGTAGTGGCCTTGTTCTCCTCTCTTCAGTTTTGCTGTTTAACGACGTCGCCCTGCTCACTTCAGCCTCCGGCCCGCCATCTCCTTGAGACCTAACACCATGCCTTCAATTAAGCTGCAGAGTTCTGATGGAGAGATATTTGAAGTTGATGTTGAAATTGCAAAACAGTCTGTGGCCATCAGGATATGTTGGAAGATTCGGGAATGGATGGAGATGATGTCCAGTCCCCTTGCCAAATGTTAATGCAGCAATATTAAAAAAGGTCATTCAGTGGTGCACCCACCACAAGGATGGTCCTCCTCCTCCTGAGAATGATGAGAACGAAGAAAAACGAACAGATGATATACCTGTTTGGGATCAAGAATTCCTGAAAGTTGACCAAGGGACACTCTTTGAGCTTATATTGGCAGCAAACTACTTAGACATCAAAGGTTTGCTTGATGTTGCCTGCAAGACTATTGCTAATATGATCAAGGGCAAAACTCCTGAGGAGATTCGAAAGACATTCAATATCAAAAATGATTTTACTGAAGAAGAGGAAGCCCAGGTACGCAAAGAGAACTAGTGGTGTGAGGAGAAGTGAAATTTCGTGTCTAACGCTGTAACACTGTAAGGATTATTCCAAATACTAGTTGTCCTGCTTTGTTGATAATTGTTAATATTAGAAAAACAGTCAACAAATGCAGCAGCAAGTCAATTGTATTAGCAGAATGTTGTCCTCATTGCATGTGTAGTTTCAGTACAGTTCCCAAACTTAAGGCCCAGTTTCTTCTAGTATGACTGAAAGTTTCTTTTCATTGCTCTGAATAAAATTGAGCTGTGGGTTCCCTCTAGAAAGTGGCATTTGGGGCTTTCCCTTTTTGTAAAGCAATTTCTGCCTAGTTTATTGTCCAGTTAATTTTAGTTCAGTGACTTTTAAAGTTGGGGTTGTAAGTAAAGCAACTTGCAAAAAACCTTCTGAAACAGAAAAAAAAGTAATTAATCATAGTAGTATAGACTGATGCACAAGTTATATTATTAATATATTGCATTCCATATTTTGTTGACTCTCAGACTATAATAATAAAATGCACCAACATTTTAGACTACTAAGAAAGAAAAATCTCTGTAATCAAATGATGATAAATCACTTAATGTTAGTCTTGCATGATGTATTAATAAATGACATCAATCTCTTTTTGCTTTGAAACTTTTTTCCTCTGTACAGATGGACTTGGTGTATGTGATGGACTTGGTGTATTTGATGGATTTGGTATATTTTCCTGTCTTCAGTTGCATTGCTGTGATAAGGTACCTTTCCATATTTTTATTAACCAACATAACACGTTTTCTCTACCTTAGGCATCTTTCTTAGATCTACGTGAAGAGCTTAGTTATGCTTTGTAAGAAAATAATGAATTGTTATCGTTCTTCCATTGAGATATTTGCTTTACTAATAACAAATTTTTGCCCCACTACTCTGGATTTTTTCTTTTTAGGTACACAATAATTTAGTGTATTAATTCAATTCATAGTGTAATAGTTTGAAGATGTTTTGTATGGCCGTTAAACTCAGCATGTGTGGTGCCTGACGTGTACAAACCGAACTGGAGTGGTAACATTATTAACCTCTTCGACCAGACTTGTACATACACAATGGCAGCTACAATACAACAGAATCCTGTCTGGCTAACCATAAATGAAAGACACATCCAGACTTCAGAGATGTTAAAATGTGAGAAAAAAATTATCTAATAAAGTAGCACATCCATGATTAGGATAATCATAGTAATAATACTGTAAACACTGAATATAATCAAATATATATAATATAATCAAAATACAATCAAAAGTTAAGATATAACAATATTGGAGAATTGGGGAGGGAGAATGTATATGTACACACACATTATATATGATGGTGGTGGGTGCAACATTGTTGAAGGAAATTTAAATTCTGAATTTTTATAGTGAGAAGACAATTATTTATGCCCAGTCTTGAAAATTTATGAGTCACATGTAAACTTGCTGTTGAAAGATGATATTAATATGTATTAGCTAAAAGAATAGTCAAAGCCTTTGACTGTGTGGGTCACAATAAACTGTGGAAAATTCTGAGAGAGATGGGAATACCAGACCACCAGACCTGCCTCTTAGAAACCTATATGCAGGTCAGGAAGCAACAGCTAGAACTGGACATGGAACAACAGACTGGTTCCAAATAGGAAAAGGAGTACGNGGACATGAGTTTGAGTAAACTCAGGGAGTTGGTGTTGGATAGGGAAGCCTGGCATTGTGTGGTCTGTGGACTGAGGGTTGAACTGAACCAGATCCACTCTCATAATATACATTTCAAGATGACAGGATTAATCAGATTTTCAAGAAGAAACTGCCCTCAAGCAGGATACATTGTTGTTATATAAAATCCTTAGTATGGAGTTTAAACTCAATGTTTTGTCGTGTAATCATCAGCTCTGGGCTTAAAAGAAAAAAAAAAAGTTTTATGTGACTAAGACTAAAAAGTGTAGGGGAAAAAAAGTTTGTCCTTTTCTCCCCCTTGACAATTCCAGACCCTTATCTCCTCCTTGAGAGCCCCAGACCCCTTTGTCCTCCTCAGGGAGCCCAGACTTCTTATCAACTTGCCTAGGAATAGACTCTCTCATACTACTCACAGCTGTTCTTAGGAACATATTGCCAATAGAGTTCACTCATTTATTCACTCTTTCAACAGTTTGTGAGTGTCTCCTTTGTACTACAAGCAATGCTGGAATTTAAAGCAAAACTCAAAGTAAAAAAAAAAAGAAGAAGAAGAATTGACAAGTCAGTGAAACATATAGAAGTGTCAATGAAATATCTAGAAAGTCTAAAATGAGATCTCTGCTTTCCTAGGCTGATAAAAATGAGAGCTTATCCAGATTAGAGGAATTCTATCAAGGAGCCTTTATAATAGGGAGATTCTCTCTTTCACTNAAAAAAAAAAAGAAGAAGAAGAATTGACAAGTCAGTGAAACATATAGAAGTGTCAATGAAATATCTAGAAAGTCTAAAATGAGATCTCTGCTTTCCTAGGCTGATAAAAATGAGAGCTTATCCAGATTAGAGGAATTCTATCAAGGAGCCTTTATAATAGGGAGATTCTCTCTTTCACTTGAGTATCTGGTCTACTGTGGGAGACTACAAGGTTAGTCTATATGCTTGGTATCTTTGAAGCAATGACTCCCTATCGGAATAGTAAATTTAGACTGGTTAGGTTCGATGAGGACACTAAAAACAACTGCCACCATCTTCCACAATTAATGACAGAAATATCATTGAAACTTGGGGTATGTTAACAGTGGTGAGAAACTACTAGTCTGTGAATGATTGCATTAGTTGATTTACAGTGTCTAGTTGGTCAGATTATCTTTACTTATAAAATAATATTCTAGTTCTTCACAGTAACATAGAAATAGCCCCATCAATTTTGTTCAGTCTGGTTAATTTGACTTTGTCTCTCCTCCTGTTCTAATCAAGTAGATCTCGCTACTGTCCCTATTTTCCTAAGGAACTGTCAGCAGTGAGAGACTAAACTTTTTCTTTTTCCTGGAACTGAATATTCATTCCTGTTCCTTAATTATAGCTCCTCTCCATCTTTCTTTCAAGTTCAAATCCTACTTTTTAAGAAAAGGATTCCCCAAGTCACTCTAGGTTATATCAGCCTCATGGTGTCTTACTGGGTTGATTGTTGGTATAAAACATTTTTAGATTGACCATATAAAGATAAACATAGTAGCTGTTTTAAACTGAATGCTTGCATTTCCTTCAAAATTCATATGTCGAAATCCTAATCCAAATTTGCCCACTATTAGGAGGTAGAGCTTTGGAAGGTTAATTAGGTCTTGAGAGTGGAGCCCCCATGAATGGGATCAGCACCCTTAAAAGAAAAAGATATGAATGCTTGCTTTCTCTCTCTACTCTACTTCATGTGGGGATACAAGAAGAAGACAGCCATCTGCCAACCCATAAACAGGCCTTCACCAGATCTGCTGGTACTTTGATCTTGAACATCCAAACTTACAGAACAATGAGAAGCAATTTTATTTTTTTGTATGTTTAAGCCACCCTATCTATGGTATTTTTGTATCAGGAGCCTGGGCTAATTAAGACAGTAGCATACTTTTTTTAAATGTGTTTATATCTCCATGCCACAACTAACTGACTTAAAAATTACCAGAAAGCATTAAGGCTCATATTTATTTTCTTACACTCTCTGTGCTCATGTACACATACAAAAAATATCACAAAATTTGGTCACCTGTGCTACTGTATAAACTCTTCATGATCTGGAGGAATGTTATTAAATTACTCAGTCAGCCTTCTCTTTAGGTTGAAAATACAAATTGTGATGACATTTCTACCTAGTTCTTTCTTTCCAAGGATGATCTAAGTTATAGCTTTCTTACCAATTAGTAGGAAATAGATTCTGAGGCTCTCAAAAATAATTTAGGGGAAAAATGTCTTAGCAATAGAATATGCCATTGGAATAATAATAACAACAGTGCCTAAGGAAGGATGGAAAGAACTTTCAAGGTAGACAATTTTTGTAAAATTAAACTCACACCTGTTTTTGCTTTGGCCTGAAGATACATATTCTCTACTAATTTAACTTTTGAAAGAACTCATTAGATTACAAAGGCAAAGCACCAGTTGAGGAGAAATGAATGTATGTTACAGTAACTTCTGCCATTTACTCTTTATAGGATATAATCAGGAACCTTTTAAATAATTACAGAATGTCAGAACTGCAGTACACAATCTCTATGATTATTTTGTCTTATGAAATTTAATGACAAAGTAGTTCCAACNACAGTAACTTCTGCCATTTACTCTTTATAGGATATAATCAGGAACCTTTTAAATAATTACAGAATGTCAGAACTGCAGTACACAATCTCTATGATTATTTTGTCTTATGAAATTTAATGACAAAGTAGTTCCAACTGTTAGATTTCATATAACTACATGGAAAAAATCAGAAAATAATATTATTGATCTTTCATATTGATCTCCATTCACAGGTTTTTTTAATGTGGTAAGTACACCTAACATACAATCTACTCTCCTGAAAATTTTTTAATTGCACAAGCAGTGTTAACTATAGGCATAATGTGCTACAGTTGATCTCTAGAATCCATTTTTCATAACTGAAACTACATATTCACTGAACAGCACCTCACCATACCTCTCTTTCCCCAACCTTTGATAACCACCAACCCACTTCTTGTTTCTTTGAATTTCCCTGTTTTAGATACCTAATATAAGTGGAATTAAAAGATGCTTACTCCTTGGAAGAAAAGTTATGACCAACCCAGATAGCATATTCAAAAGCAAAGACATTACTTTGCCAACAAAGGTGCGTCTACTCAAGGCTATGGTTTTTGCAGTGGTCATCTATGGGTATGAGAGTTGGACTGTGAAGAAAGCTCAGTGCTAAATAATTGATGCTTTTGAACTGTGGTGTTGGAGAAGATTCCTGAGAGTCCCTTGGACTGCAAGGAGATCCAACCAGTCCACTCTGAAGGAGCTCAGCCCTGGGTGTTCTTTGGAGGGAATGATGCTGAAGCTGAAACTCCAGTACTTTGGCTCCCTCATGCGAGGAATTGACTCGTTGGAAAAGACTCTGATGCTGGGAGGGATTGGGGACAGGAGGAAGAGGGGACAACAGAGGATGAGATGGCTGGATGGCATCACAGACTTCATGGACGTGAGTTTGAGTGAATTCTGGGAGATGGTGAGGGACAAGGAGGCCTGGCGTGCTGCGATTCATGGGGTCACAAAGAGTCGGACATGACTGAGCTACTGAAATGAACTGAACTGAACTGAATATAACACTATATGCATATATCACATTTCCTTTATATGATCTTTGTTCAATGAACATGGAAGTTCTCTATCCTTTGGCTATTGTGAATAATGCCACAAGAAACATGGGAATACCAATATCACTTTAAGATCCTGATATCAGTTTTTGGATCTATAACCTGAAGTGGGATTAATGAATCATATGATAGTTCTATTTTTAACTTTTTGAGGAATCCTGATATTGCTTTCCATAGTAGTTTAGTGATTTTACATTCCCAAGAACAGCATATAGAATTCTAATTTCTCTGTAATCTTGCCAATACTATTGTTTGTTTTACAGAATCTCTGATTAGCAAAATCCTTAACCAGCATTTAAAATTTTAAAGGACAGCTTTCTACCATTTAACTTCTTTTGGGCCAGCTTCCCTTTGAATACATGTATTTAATGAATGAAAGGAGTTTAGCTGACTTGTTTTTTCAAAATGCTTCTGTCAGTAACAGCCTCTATGATTTCTCCCATATTGTAGAGTCCTGACCTGAGGCTCTTAAGCTTATTCTAAACCCAGAGCAAATTCCATTCTCTGGGAAAAAATAAAAAAAGACAAAACACTGAATTAATATCTTGGATATTCGATATTAAAATGGTTGAATGGATCTTGCTTTCTAATATGGAATCCAAACTCTGTACAAACTTTCTGTCTTTAAAGAGGTTGTGAGATTGACTTATGGGAAGCTGAGGCCCACCCGGTCAAGGACAGCTTCAGCAGGCAGTGTCCCTTTCTCCACGTGATCTCTTGCCCTGCAGCAAGCTATGCTGGACTTTTTCACCTGGTAGCTTGCAGGGATCCAAGACAGCAAGAGAAAGACGGCAAAGACTTCTAATGCTGTGGCTTAGAACAGGCCCCCTGCCACTTCGGCCATATTCAATTGGCCAAAGCAGGTCTCAAGCCACAAAAGCAGCCTTATTTATGAGATGCTGAAATAGATTCCTTGATGGAAGAAATGAAGATTTACACTGAAGATAGCATAGATAGAAGGAAACAATTGACCATTTTTATAATCAGTCTCCTACATGGCACTCTTTCTCATTCTATTTCACACATAAACTCCTATCTTGATACTATATTCTGAGAGACTAGTACTCTTGCAAAGTTGTCCTGACTCAATCTAAATATAGAGCTCTAACCTCTGAACTCAGTCTCCATGGTTTGCTTCTTGTGACTTAAGCCAGACCTTGCTGATTATTTTTCGGTTTTCACCTGATCTTTTCCCATTGCTGTCTTCTTCACTGACTGTGCTCCACATGCCCATTTGGTCTGTAAGAACTAGGTCCAGTGATATCCTCTAACACAGCAACTTCAGTTATTTTCTTGGTTTCAGTCACGTCTTATGATGCGTCTCTATTATGGTAGTAGCAAAGCCATCGGCACTGTCAACAATTTTAAAATGGTACTGACACAAAAAATACAGGGCAGTGATAGGTGAAGGAGTCAAATTGAAGACAGAAGCAGCGAAGCGTGATAGCAGGGTAAATTCCAGTGGAATCTGCACTAGTAAGCCCCTGAGATGGAAAGAAAGCATAAGATAGTTATGCTGATGTCCTACTGCCAACAACCATTTCTACAATAACGTGAGGAGGGAAAGAACTGTGTGATCTGATTCCTTTAGAAACCTTCAAGTCAAGACTGAGGTAAGATAAAACAGAGGGACCTGGAAGAAAGAACCCAATTAGCCTTTGTAAGTGCCAAGCCAATGATGATGCTTAGCAGAGTCTTTCTTTGGTTCTAGCCCCAAAGAATAACTGTTATTGAAAATTGGAAATTTCAGTTTTAAATTGTAGAGTAGCTGTCAATTCCAATATGGAAAGGCAGATGACTGGGAGCAGAAAAAAGCAACTATTTTATATTTATGGATGGTTCAAGAGTCTGAACAATTTGGGTCTAGTTATGTTTTCATCATGGACTCACTTTACCAGAAACTTGTGACCTGAAATATGCCTGCCTAATGGTTTTATCATGCTGAAACAGAAAGTCATTTTCAGCTGGACTAGAGAATCACTGATCTGAACTTCAACAATGCAAGTGAGTTTAATGACATTTATTATNCTAGTTATGTTTTCATCATGGACTCACTTTATCAGAAACTTGTGACCTGAAATATGCCTGCCTAATGGTTTTATCATGCTGAAACAGAAAGTCATTTTCAGCTGGACTAGAGAATCACTGATCTGAACTTCAACAATGCAAGTGAGTTTAATGACATTTATTATTCAAAGAAGAAAATATTTATAGGCAATATATTAAAGAAGGAATTTGCTAAAGGGAGGAGCTTCAGTGTTTCTTTTGGGGCAATGAGGACTGGGGGACTTGGTAACAGTTCGAGGATGAAAACAGAAAAATGAAACTACTAAATGAAGACCCTGTAAGGATCAAGATAGTCAAGATGATGTAGCCAGGCTACAGTAAGGACAATGGAGGTCAAGTGGGAAAATGGGGAAGACAGAAACCAGGAGGAGAGCCAGAGAAAATGCATGCTTCACAGACCTCCAGCACAGAAACAAGCACTGGCCAGTCTCAAATACGTCATGGTCACTAAGAGTCAGGGCCAACACTTTGCCTGCCCTGAACTCTTGAACACTTACAGTGGGGACATTGGCAACTTGGGAAATCTGTAAAGCCATCTAACCACCGACTATCAAAGGCACAAATATATTTAAATCAAGAACAAATGAGATTCTAAATAAAGATATGTTATGTAAAAATGTTTAGAGCTTATTCATTCATATTTTTTAAACACAACTGATTTAAAGTGATGCAACTTTTGGTTAACAGTTTTCTAAATCATTCATAGTTTCTCATACAAATTATTTTGCTTTCCAGTTAATAACAAGTTATGTAAGAAAGCCCCAAGATTTGCAGAGAAATGAGACTTCCTCCGTTGCCTATTCTTTAAAAAGTACCTCTTTACTAGTATGAGAACAGTATGACCTATTCTCCTTCCATTTTATAACATATGAGAATTTCTACCTCACAATTTTTTTTCTGTCTAGAACATCTGTTATTTTAGAAAGAACATTATAGAATGAAATTACTCAAGCCAAACCCATTCCCAACTCAGTAACAATAAATTATGACTCTTAGGGAAAAAATGTTTTCAGCAGTCCATGGAATAATCCAATGACATTTTAAAAAGTCTTAACACAATTTAAATTTCTAACAGTCCAATCCATTTTTGTATGTGTACTAAATGACTGTAATCACTTTCCAGAATCTTAATTTATTTCACTGTTTGATTAAACACTGTGTGATGCTGATAACCTTCAAAAAGTGATCTTCTGGTCTTTTATGGAATAATTGGTATCAGTGTGTGTTTAAAATATGCATAAGCAGAGAGGAATATGACTGGGAAATGTTCTGAATATGCTTTCATTTGAAATATTTCCCATCATCATCTGTAAATTAATATACGTTTTTCTTATTCTTGGTTCTTTGTCTGAAACAGAAACATATCCACTACAAAGAGTACATTTTTATTTCTTTTATTTAAAATATGAATTTATTTATTTTAATTGGAGGTTAATTACAATATTGTATTGGTTTTGCCATACATCAGTATGAATACACCACAGGTATACACGTGTTCCCCATCCTGAACCCCCTTCCCTCCTCCCTCCCCGTACCATCATTTCGATTTCTTTACTGGCTCAGTATTGGGGGTTCCCTGATGGCTCAGATGTTAAAGCATCTGCCTCTGATGTGGGAGACTTGGGTTCAATCCCTGGATCGGGAAGATCCCCTGGAGAAGGAAATGGCAACCCACTCCAGTATTCTTGTCTGGAGAATCCCATGGACAGAGGAGCCTGATAAGCTACAGTCCATGGGGTCGCAAAGAGTCAGACATGACTGAGCGATTGAGTTCACGATTAAAAAGAAGAATTTATTTTCAGATCTATAATGTTCGGGTTAAAGCTTTTCAGACACATTAAGAAAGCATGATATTCCTAGTCTTTATATATTTTTTATCAAAATGACTTAAAAGTTTGTGTGTTTATGCCTAAGAACTATAAAGGAATGCATAAAACTAGAAATAATCCATGTTTCAGAAGAGTGAAATTAGTGAGAGGCCTTTCCTCTCTTTCATCAAATCATTTTAAGAGTTGTTGAAATACTGATTTCATATGAAAAATAAACTTTGTTTGCAGTAGGACCCCCAAATCTAAAAATGTCCATTCTGTATGAATTGTTTTAAAACTGCAAGCAACTATTACACAGTTAAAGAAAATGAGGAGCTCCGTTTTATATTGCTAAAATAAAATGTGTAGGCTATGTGCAATGAGAAAGTAGGCAGAATTAAGTTGTTTATGTATAATTTAAGCATATTTTACAGCAAATTAGATTTCCAGAAACTTCCATACAACAAATTCCCAAACACTGAAATAAAAATTAGAAAAATGGTATAGATGATCTTACTTGCAAAGCAGAAATAGAGACACAGATGTAGGAAAGTAAAGTATGGATACTAAAGAGGAAATTGGAGGGGAGAGGGTGATGAATTGGGAGACTGGGATTGACACACATCCACTATTGATAGTGAGTATAAAATAGATAGCTAATGAGAACCTACTGTATAATATAGGGAATTCTATTTAGTGTTNTGTTAGCCATCTGTATGTCTTCTTTGGAGAAATGTCTGTTTAGTTCTTAGGCCCATTTTTTGATCTGGTTTATTTTTCTGGTTTTGAGCTACATGAGCTGCTTGTATATTTTTGAGATTAATTGTTTGTCAGTTGCTTCATTTGCTATTATTTTCTCCTATTCTGAAGGTGATCTTTTCACCTTGTTTACAGTTTCCTTCATTATGTAAAAGCTTTTAAATTTAATTAGGTCTCATTTGTTTATTTTTATTTATATCTTTTTTAAGAGACCAATGAGTTTTGTTAATTGATATCAGGACATACTAGTAAATTGAGAAACATTATCTGAGTTTTATAAAATAACTCAGGTTTAGATTCTCGGAAACTTGGGATTGAAAAGAAGAGATGCTTTAGTTGATGTGAGAAGAACCTCTAGGGAAGACTTCAGGAGTCTAGAATGAACAGGCAAATTTAAGGACATGTTGGAAAGGAAGTGTCTTGCCATGGGACTAATTCTCACCTAAAGCTCCTTAGAATCACGTGAGGCTCTTTTATTATTTTTGTTGTTGTTGTTGGAGCAGACTCTTTTTAAAAATATGTTTATGTATTTTAATTGGAGATTAATTACTTTACAATATTATATTGGTTTTGCCATACATCAACAGGAATCCACCACAGGCATACACGTGTTCCCCATCCTGAACCCCCCTCCCTCCTGCCTCCCTGTTTAAAACAGTATTGTGCTCAAACTCCATCTCAGACAAGTTAAATCTGAGTTTCTAGTGGTGTCCCAAGACATGTGTTTTAGTTGGTTGTCTTTCCCATAAAGTTTAATTTGAGAATAGCTGCATATTTGCAAAAGGTTTTAAAGTGAAAATGTTATATGTATTCTATTCTGTCAGTTTTATTGAGAAAAGTTTATATTCTAATGTCAGTTTTCCGTGTTTATCACCTACTATTAACATGATGCATGTGTTATAATTAGTGTAGAAGAATGATACATGATTATTAACTAAAGCCCATGACTAATTTAGATGTTCTTGTTTTTTCCTAACGTCCTGTCTCTGGTCCAGAAGCCCATCCAGGACACCACACTACATTCAGCTGTCATGCCTCCTTAGGCTCCTCTTGGTTGTTACAGTCTCTCACACTTTGCTTTTTAGAGATGACTTGGACAGTTTTGACAGTTAGCTTCTTCCCTGGTGTCTCAGACAGTAAAGCGTCTGCCTGCAATGCGGGAGGCCCAGGTTTGATCCCTGGGTTGGGAAGATCCCCTGAAGAAGGCAATGGCAACCCACTCCAGTACTCTTGCCTGGGAAATCCCATGGACTCAGGATCCTGGTAGGCCACTGTCCACGGGGTCCCAAAGAGTCGGACACGACTGAGCGACTACTCTTTCACTTTCACTTTGGACAGTTTTGAAGAGTACTGGTCAGATATTTTGGAGAGTGTTCCTAAATTAAGATTTGTATGTTTTTGGTTTTCCCCATATTTGGATGGAAGTTATGGGCTTTGCGAAGGAGGACTACAGAGGTAAAGTGCCATCCTCATCACAGCACGTCAAGAGGATGTGCCATCGACATGAGTCACAATTGATGTGGACCTTATCATTCAACGCATGTTTATCAGGTTTCTCCACATAAAGTTATAGTTCCTTTGTTCGTTGATACCACCCTACTTTGAAGGAAGTTGCTATGTGCAGCCACACTTACGTGGAAGATAGTGAAGTTCCACATCCTTGAGGGGGGAATAGCTTCATAAATTATTGAGAATTCTTCTACACAGAAGATTTGCCTGTTTTTTCCTATATATTTATTTATGTATTCAATTATTTATTTCTGTTAGTACAGACTCATGGATATTTAATTTATACTTTGGGTTATGCTCCAGTACTATGTTTTTTATTTTGCTGCTCAAATTATTACAAAGTTGGCTACTGAGAGCTCTTTTATTTGTCTCCTGTGTCCCTTGTACATACTCTATCACTTTGTCTTTTTGAGCTCCAGACTTATCTTGCATATTCCTTGCCCTAGCCTTAGAATCAACCATTTCTCTAAGAAGTCTTGTTACCCAGCACTGGGGAATGGCATTAGAAACCATCAGTGAATTTAGTGTTCTGAGCTTTCCAAGACATTGTTGCTTCCAAGTCATCTCAGAGGATAAAGCTAGAAAATAAAAATGTGTATTATTATCCTGTAAAAATACATGTATCTATATTGAAATAAACAGAAGTTCATACTGGTGTCTCCAACTCTAATTTCATTATTCCATGGACCATTCTAGCCTTCTCACCTCTTTCTTATCTCAAGCCTGCCACCCCTACTGGCAGTGAGAAACTCATCTGCAACCACTCACCATTTACTTACTTCATTGTTCACTTCTGGGATGCATGCACAGAGCTTTAGCAATTGTTAACCCGTGCCTCTGCAGAAAATCACCTACTAGAGTGCAGTGATTATGTTCAGTTCCCATTGCCTTTAAGTCTTTTATCTCTGTTCAAAGCTAAAGTTACTGTTTCCTCCACCTCCTTCTGTGTGGTTACATTCATAATACAATTAGATTCTTTGTTTACAGTCTGCATTCCATCTTGGGAGTCTCTGATTTAATTGATTTTTTAAGTCTGCATACATTATATTTCAGTGTTTGAGCTGTAAACTTATGTGAGTTCTGAAAAATGTATAGTGTCAAGTATCCANTCTGTGTGGTTACATTCATAATACAATTAGATTCTTTGTTTACAGTCTGCATTCCATCTTGGGAGTCTCTGATTTAATTGATTTTTTAAGTCTGCATACATTATATTTCAGTGTTTGAGCTGTAAACTTATGTGAGTTCTGAAAAATGTATAGTGTCAAGTATCCACCACGAAAATACCATACAGAATATTTTCACAAACTTAAAAAAAATAACGTGTGTGTGTGTGTGTGTGTGTGTGTGTATTTAAAAACCTCATCAGTGTGCATACAGAATTAGGAAGCACTAGATTTTTTCTGTCAAGATCAGGTTCTAGTATATCCAAGGTCTTAGCTTCAATGTTTTTGCATTTAGAATCTGGAAGACTAGTGTGCTTCTTTCTGAGTGACCTCGCCAAGTTAGCTTATCTATTTATGTCAAGGATCCCACGCTGAGCACTATAATACCTTCCTTGGAGCTGTTGAAGGATTTAAATGGATTACTGACAGTAAAGCACATTTACAAAGCTGGAAAGCAGTAGATATGTAGTAAGTGTTAGCCATTATTATATTCTTCTCATTATTGCTACTTTTATTCAAGATTTACTCCAATCTAGTTTGTCAGTGATGCCCCACAGATTATTAACATGCCTAACAGAGAAAGAGATAGACAGAGAGAGAGAGAAACAAAGAGAGATAGAGAGATAGACAGAGAAAGTCTTCTCTCTTAACTCTTTAATTTTTAGGCATTCTAGGTCATGCATTAATTAGGTTGCTGTCCCAGAGAATCACTTGGGGTGATAGAAAACTTATGAGCTCTAGCTGGCCCCACAGTTATTAAATTAGAATCTCTGATAGTGGTAGTGGGACAGAAAAACTGGTTTCAGGGCTGTTTAATAATCTGTTGACTTCAACATGTCGCCGAGTTGGAGAACTACTAGACAGAGTGGGAGAGTTCCTCTTACTCCAGCTCCTTCAGACTTTCCTGACTCAAATTTGATGGAGAAAAAAAAAAACAAAAACAAAAAACAAACAACAACAACTTCAGAACATGATCAGAAAAAGCAGCCTGGCTGCAAGTACACATGAGTCATAAAGAAAAGTGATATTATAGCTGTGATGAGAAACTTCCCCTGATTTCCAGCTTGTTTCCAAATCCAATTCTCAGTACTGTGTTTCATTCAATTTGTTCAACATAGTTGATGTGAGGGCAGCTTAAATACCTGTCACCGTTAGTTTTTCTGGAGCATACGTCCTGTGTTCTACTATTCCCCTGTTTCTGATTCCAGATGGTAACTGTCCACCCTCTTGAGGGCATGTATTGATGCCTTAGTTGGAAAAGACTCTGATGCTGGGAGGGATTGGGGGCAGGAGGAGAAGGGAACGGCAGAGGATGAGATGGCTGGATGGCATCACTGACTCGATCGGCATGAGTCTGAGTGAACTCCGGGAGTTGGTGATGGACAGGGAGGCCTGGCGTGCTGCTATTCATGGGGTCGCAAAGAGTCAGACACGATTGAGCGACTGAACTGAACTGAACTGAACTGAACTGAAGTATCCACCCTCTTGAGGGCATGTATTGATGCCTCAACCCCAGGTTACTGTTAAAGCATTCCATTTGATTCTGATCATTTCACCTGCCTGGGGACAAATACATATTTTCTCTCTTTCTTCTCTCTCTTCCCCTTCCTTCCCTTTTTCCTGCCTTTCCTTTCTTCATTTACTTCAGCACTTCCCAAACTGCTTTGAAATAACTCATTTTAATGTAAGACACTGAGAGATTTTGAAAATCAGCACTGCCTTGGTCAAATAGCTTTCAGAAAATATATCTTCTCTCTAACACTTGTAGAACATGTTAGCTTATTAAAAGCAATGTGATGTTCTCCAATGATATTAATCTATTTATATTAAAATTTCCATACACATTTTTAAGGAACATTTGGGGCAAGAATGAGAGAGGATGCACAGTACTTATTAAAAGGCTCTGGTCCATGATACATAGTAGCAAATAACATAAAAACAACGTAAATTAAATATTGTATACACTTCTCCCCCAGTGATGCAATTGAGTATCCCTTATAATTTGAAGCCCATTTTTTATACTCAAAACCTTATTCCAACCTACTTCATAGGTTTCAGAATCAATTTGTAATTAGGCAAACAAGTTTAAATCTTCATATTCAAATTTTAGTTTACAACTACCATGTTTAAGCATTTGTATATATGCAGTCTCATCAATTTCTTTACATTAACTCTGTAAAAATAATCCTAATATAAAATGAGGGGGAAATAGGCTCAAAAAATTAAAATATGAGTCTTAACCAGAGTTCTTAGCCTATAGAATTCACTAGCCTATGCAGGAGACATAGAGATGTGGGTTTGCTCCTTGGGTCAGGAAGATCCCCTGGAGAAAGAAACAGCAACCCACTCCAGTATTCTTGTTTGGGAAATCCCATGGACAGAAGAGCCTGGCCGGATATAGTCCATGGAGTCACAAAGAGTTGGACACGACTCAGGGACTAAACAACAAGTCTATGCTGAGAGCTGACCTTTTTGTTGAAGTATGTTCAGCAGTACCCCAGATTCTACACACTACATGCTGGTAGTACCTCCATTCCCCAAGCTGTGGAAACCAAAATGTCTCCAAATATATTCCCTGGAGGACAAAATTGCCCCAATAATTGAGAACCAGTGGTCTAATGCCACACAGCAAATAAAATGCCAAAGTCAGCATCTCTAGTTTTCTGTCTAAACATTTAGCTGCTTCTCAAAGATAGTGCCTTTTTAGTCCAAGACCTATGATGTGTCATTAATTGCTAAACCCTTTCTTAAAAGCCATCATCTTTATTACATGATACATCATCTCTTTTTAGTGAAGTTCTGCACTCAAGTACAACTTGGCTTGGGCCATGGGAACACACAAGAGCCACCGGCTCTTGCCTTGCAAATGTGTGATGCTGATACAAACTGAAATATCCAAACGAATCACTGACACAAGGAAAACAGATGGTAGGTCTGCAATTTCATTTCTGGATATACAGTCCAACATTATTATTAGAGCTTTACAGGGTAATGATCTCCCAGCGTATGTGCCATGTTCCAAACTGGCTTCAAGCTTCTTTATCATTATTAAATCCTTCAAAACAGTGATGATGATTGGATTGTCTTTATCTTTCTGGCACTTTGTTTTTGTCTTCTAAATGTTAGCCAGATGTCTGTTTCATAGATGCTTCTTTCTCTCAATCATGGAATTTCTCTTTGTTCTGAAATCTCACTACAAGTCAGTTTCCCTAATTTCCTCATTATCGGCATTGTCTTCATCCTTCTTTTTAAAGTTGCCAGTTTGTCGTTGTTATTGAGAGAAAATCCCCATATTCATTTTTTCTTTTTACTCACAGGTATTTGTCCCATCGATAAATCACCCCCTCCTTGCCTTTGAGGAAGCAAGGAGGAATACCTAACTTCCACCTTATCATCACGTAATAATAAATGATAGGTGATAGGTAGATAGATAATTTGTTCTTAATGTAATCATTTAAAATTCCTGGGCTAATACTTTCTACCAGAGAGTAGTCTTAGATACAATTCTTAAACGGGTAGAAATATCCTGTTAAATCTCATTCATTCAAGAGGAAAAAAAAACCCTCAACATTGGAAAAAACACCTATACCAACCCCAGTTAGCAAGAAGGCTATCTTTTATGAAATAATATCCAAGGGATTTAGAAAGTGGACTGTTCCTCTCTTCTTCCTACTCCATAACTTCTTTAAAATCCTCCCTCTGTTGCCACTACTTATCTTCTTAAAGACTGATCCTTGCTTTTAATAAGCATTGAGATCTCAGAAGGCCATGGCAAGAGTGAAAAATACATCTTTTGGGGACCGCTTTTCTTTGTCTATTTTAATTTATTTTACTGAAATATAGCTGATTTACAATATTATATTAGTTTCAGTGTTCAACATAGTGATTCAATATGTTTTGAGATCATGCTCCCTTTAAAATTATTACAAAATAATGGTTATATTCTCTGTGCTGTACAATATATGCTTTTTGCTCATCTATTTTATACACATTAGTTTGTATCTCTGAATCCCATACCCGTGTTTTATCCCTCTTCCTTCCCTTTCCTTACTATTATCCACTAGTTTGTTTTCAATGGGCATCCCTGATGGCTCAGCTGGTAAAGCATCCGCCTGCAATGCAGGAGAACCTGGTTCGATTCCTGGGTCGGGAAGATCTGCCAGAGAAGGGATAGATGACCCACTCCAAATTCTTGGGCTTCCCTGGTGGCCAGATGGTAAAGAATCTGCTTGCAACATTAGAGACCTGGGCTCAACCCCTCGGGTAGAAAGATCCCCTGGAGAAAGGAATGGCTTATCCAGTCCTATATTCTGAGTAACTTCTGATAATATTTCAGAGAATTTCATGGACAGAGGGGCCTGGCCAACGACAGTCCATGGGGTCGCAAGGAGTTGGACATGACTGAGTGACTTTCACACTCATTTTCTGTATCTGTGAATCTGCTTCTGTTCTGTTACATACACTCATGTGTTTTATGTTTTAAAATCCACATATAAGCAATAACACAGATTTTTTTGTTTCTCTGACTTACTTCACTATGCTTAACACTCTCTAGGACCATCCACACTGCTGCAAATGGTAGAATCACTCATTCTACAGCTGAGTAATATTCCTTTGTGTGTGTAAATATTCCATGTCTTCTTTATGAATTCATCTATTGATGGACACTTGGCTATGGTATCTTGGCTACCATGAGTAATGCTGCTATGAACATCAGGGAGCATAAACCCTTTTATATTAGTGTTTTCATTTTCTTCATGTACATAACCAGCAATAAAACTGCTCAATCATATGATACAACTATTTTTAGTGTCTTGAGAAACATCATATTTTTATTCATAATAGTTGCATCAATTTAAATTCCCACCAAGAGTGTACAAGGTTAAACGCCCATAACAAGGAAGATTATGTCCTAGAAATACAGAATCATACAACTGAGCCAAACATAAATCTGAAAACTTATCTCAATTAGTTTTAGCTTATTAACCAATTTATCTGTTTAGCTTCTAACCCAAGGCCAAAATCTATTGCATATCACCCTCCTAATCCCCCTCTTCTGCTTCATTTTTCTCAACAGCTCTCACACCATTTGTTATATATCTATTTCACTTGGACTTCCCAGGTGGCTCTAGTGGTTAAGAATCTGCCTGTCAATGACAGACACAGGAGGCTCCATCCATGGATACTGAAGATCCCTGAAGTAGGAAATGGCAACCTGCTCCAGTATTCTCGCCTGGAAAATTCCATGGGCAGAGAAGTCTGATGGGCTACAGTCCATGGGGTCAAAAAGAGTTGAATGTGAATTAGCACAAACGATTCTACTTATTTGCTTTCTTCCCTTCTATGCCATTATGCATAGATACTATAAGGGCAAAAATTTCTGTCCAATCTGTTCATACATATCTCTAGTTACCCAGAAGATTCCTTGATATATAATAGACTCTCAATAAATATTACTGAGCAAATGAGTCCCATACAAAAGATCTAACAGCTTCAGAAGCGGGTTGAACATCTGTGAGAGTGAGCCCACTGTCTCAGAAGCATGGCATTCAACTGATGATATGGGTTTTCTTGGTTGTTGTTGTTGTTGTTTTAAGGCTCTTTTGTACTACCTCAGGGTGCAGATGAGCAGTAATATGTCTAAGTCAAGAGGAAATGAAACTACAGCTCTAGGTCTGCATATGATTTCTGACTAATCAGTGAAAGATTTCTTTCATCACGGCATACATTTCTCACTGTCCCCATTTTACTGAGCAGAAGCCTCACTTAGTCGCTCAGGAATCTAAATACCTGCAATATTAAGAGTCAAAGCATCGATTCTCTATAAGCAAGGGCCAGAAAGTATGTTCACCACAAATATGTGGCTCAATGACTGAAACTCAAAATAAACATTGAAAATATATATAACTAGATGGGAAACTCTGCCTTTCCCCACTGTTAGAGAAAAATATTGGCATCACACTAGCTTAGTGAAATTAACATTTATTGCTAGTCATACAAATTTAGTTGTGAAATAGGTGGTCTGAAATAGATGGTCTCCTCCATCTTGTAGCTCAAAGATGTCCCTATAAAATAACGGGGTTGATATAAAAGATATCTTTTGGGTTCTTAGCCAGCATTCATATTTCCTACTTAATCTAGCACTATGAATTTCCATTTGTAGAGCAGGCATGTAGTTTGGTTGCTACTGGGTGTACTGCCAAATGAAAGAGTGGACTCTGACTAAAGTATATAAGTGCATTCCATTTTCTTGTGATAAAAACCACCAAGAAACTCAGAAAGAAGGAAATTTTGCATATAAAGAGCGGAGTAATAGAAAGTGATGCAATCCTTAAAGAGATTTTCGAACCACTAGATCAAGCCTTACCTGAAAGATGACTTATATCTGAACTATTAATTCACAGAGACCATTAATTCCCTCTTTGCTTAAGTGAGCTTGAATCATGTTTCCTGTTGCTTGCAGCAGAAAGAATTCTGACACAGATGATCTAACTGACGAAACTTCCAAAGTCCCTTTCAACTCTAAAGTTCTGAGTCTCTGTTTATTTGCCTTCTGACTGAGGATTACTCGGAATTAAAAGCAAAATAAATTCAAAAGTGCTTCCAAAGACAGAGCAAGAGTACTCCAGAGAGATATGGCTGGGGTGAGGAAACCTTGGCATAAAGCCTCTCTGAAGGCACATTCTTCTGAAGGGAACTGATTTATATTAGGCTGATGTCTGCAGTATTTTACAACTGCAATGGGCAATAAATAAAAATAAATTGTTTCTGTCAACTTACCACCTCCCTTCTCATGAATGGAAGAAGTGGAAGTGCCTGATCATCTAAAAATTACATACAGGTCAACTGGGGCTTCCCTCCCACCTTCTCCAAGGAGGAAAGTCATTCTGTATTTAAAGTAGGATACATCATGTTAACATCACTGAGATTCAGTGATGACCATGACTTTTAATAAGCTTTAAAATGCATTTCAGTTGTACAATATGATGGTGTTTACATTTTAGGCATACAACTGGGGGACAGGAGGCACTTGTCTTTTGGTGTGCTTGAGAGTTAATGACACCATAGCACACAACTTCCTACAACACTATTACAGGGAAAACTATATAATAACTGGATACATCTCTTTTCCTCATTTTATGTTCAGATTTTTAAAGTTTTTCTTTTTTAATTGAGCCAATGTGTCTTCAGACCTCATCACTAGCTCACTGCTGCATTCCATTTGTAATTTTTAAATGAAATAAAATTGGATCCTGCTTGCTAAATTATTTACTTTAGTTCCCAAAGAACAATCTGAGGACCCTAGAGGAGGAACACATTGGGATAGTGTACTGTTAGGCTACCAAATGCTGTGCTTAAAAATAACAAATTTTGGAGCTTGTTTTCAAATACTGATTCTACTGCTTATGAGCTGTATGACCAATGACAAGTTATTTTATCCCCTCAGTGCCATATTTCCTTTACTCATAAAACAGAGATGATAACCATAATGTCCCAAAGAGGATAAAATGTATTAACACAAACGCTTAGGGCATTGCCTCACACAGCTATTGATCTTTTGGCTCTTGATACCGCATTTCCATTTGTGGTAGATTTTTATAAATTACTTCACTTAGATAAAATACAATTATTGTTGGAAAAATGTAAAGTTGACAATCACACAGTGATAGGTAGAAATGAAAAAAATGTCAAGTGTTATCTTGTTCAAAAAGAAAATAATAGAAATAATATAGGGAAAGCAGAAACTGAAGAGCAAATATTAAAGAATGATATGAAAATGATGAAAAATATATATTTTATGATTCAGGATGTAAAGCAATCCAAACATGAAAAACAAGAAGTAATTCAAATCCAGGTTCATAACAGAGAAACTTCAGAATATTTCATGAATCTTAAGAAAGAATCAAGAAAAGTGGAGTTGAACTTTAAAGGCAAGAAAAACTAAACTCACCTCAGACAGCATCATGCCTCTCTCCCAGGCACTGTGTAAATCGACAAAAACCACCCAAGGTACCAGCAGCAACGAAAGCAAAGACACCAATTCAGAAAACAGTCAGAGGTAAAATAATCAGGGTTTGGTGGTTCATTATCTGGGGAGAATGAAGGAAGAAGAAGGGACCAAAGATGATTGTGAGGTGTTGATCCAGCAAACTCAGGAAGCTATTCTTCAAGACAAGAGGAGAGACAGGATGTGGTTAAAAGGATCATGAGTTCTCATACAAACTTATGAGTTTGAGGAAATCTATGAGAACCCCAAGCTAAAGTGTTTTATGAGAAGTAGAAAATTGAATCTGAAGCAAAGTTGAGAAGCCAAAACTTTTTAGAAAAGACTTAGTACTTATCAAAATAGACTTGCTAAGTAAAGCTGTGAGATGAAATAAAGTCACCAAGAACATTCACTGGAAATGAAGCACACCAAGAAAAAAAAACCCCGGGAAAAGCCTATAAACAAATCGTGAAACACACAGAAAAAGCAGCAACTCAAGAATTAGAAAATGAGGCAAACTCAATGTCATATAGATTTGATGCATGAAGAGTTTAGAAAAGAGTATGGTTATATGCCAGTTAGACTACAGGAAAAGGCAAATTCAACTTTCATCATAAGAAACTACAGAACTTGCAGATAACTCAGTTCTGCAATTGCTTATTTAAATAGCTTAGGACTTCCCTGGTGGCACAGTGGTTAAGAATCTGCCTGCCAACACAGGGGACACGGGCTTGATCCTTGGTCCAGGAAGATCACATATGCTGTGGAACAACAGCCTGTGCTTCAGAGCTACTGAAGACCATGCGCCTAGAGCCTGTGCTCTGCAACAAGGGAAGTTGCCGCAATGAAAAAAATGTGCAATGTGCACCACAATGAGAGAGGAGCCCCTAAAATGGTATTAAATAATACATGGCAGTCAGTAAGTTAGAAATAACAAGAGGTCACTAGCCTAATTCTTTTGAGACAGATGCTAATTAAACTCCTTTCTATACCCCGGGCACCTGGCAATGTATGAACTACAAAGATGAGTATCGCTCAGCCCCCACCATTCAGGTGTCTCTGATTCTGAAGACAGGTATGTAGGAAATTGATGGGATGGAAGGCCAGGTGGTAGAAATACAATCTGCTTATTTTATCAAGAGTATCACAGCACAAATATCTATAGAACAAATATCTACAGAAATGATTTTACTCATAAATAGTATAAAAATCTATTTGTGTATATTATATCACGCAGAAATCCAGATTTCTATGTAACTATTTTTCTGGGCCTAAAATATTTAGGACTTGGATTAGACACATTTGATTTGGAAGAAAGGAAAATCAGATGGAAATTTCTCCTTGATTAAACGACTTGCTTGGTATCATACCTGCAGACAGTGGAATTAAATTTGAGAATATACACCTGCAATCTCTGCAAAGTTTATTTTAGTTAAAAAATAGCTTGTCTTAATGATAGCCTAATCTTATAGGAAATCAGGGTAAGCAAACATTTTCTGGTAGTGGGTTTATAGGAGATGAAAAGGAAAGAATGTTAACAGTCATGTGTTATGCAAAATTTCTCAAGACCTCATACATCTATGTCTGAATTGTTAAGTATAGAACAGAAATAACCTCTTGTTATTTCTGACTAACTGCTGTGTATTATTTAATATCACTTATCATTTTAGGGGACACTCTTGGTTCTTATCTAAAATAGAAAAAAGAATCAAATTCACAACTTGGGATATTCTATTGTTGAACCACAACTAACATATCAAAAGGGAAAGAGAGCTAAAAGTCAGGTGTGTGCAAATGGAAAAAGTCACTTTCACCTTTGTAAGTCAGACTGGTAAGTGTTAATCAAGTCTTAAGTATGGTCATGAGCTAGTTACTTTAAATGAGATACGTTGGCAGCTGTCCAGCCACTCTCCATCACCAAAATTCATGAATATATAACTGGGCTAAAATGTACTTAAAGGTGGATATTATTCAATCTAAATTTTCAAAAAGGAATTCCCAGGCCCTGTGATGGAAATTCATTAATTCAGACAATAAATATTTATTATGGGCCTTGCTTACATTCATTTTGATACTGCTGAATTCTACACAGTGATTCCCAGTAGTGAATGGAGTTTTAGGGCAACACTATGTAAACAATGGTCAACTTCCATTATCACCTTTGTAGAAAGAACTGGTCATATGAGTTTATGTGTAATGAGCAATGTGCAGAGGGAATAAAGTCAGTAGGCTTGTATATTCCTTTATTACTGAGAACCTTCTCTGTGAAAGCATTATGAAAACAAAATATCAATGCAAAAGGCAGTAACAGAGCAGAGCAACGTAGGCATCCAAATAACCTTCCTAAGGTAAACAACAACATTGTCTAAGAGAGGTAGGCAGTACATGACATCATTGGCTCCAAACTTCATGTATCTCTGAATTCACCGCCTTTCCATAGCCTCATCCTGGGGCCATATGACTTTGGGCTTTTGATTTTGCACTGACCTGTGGCCAACAGGTCAAAGATATATGAGCAGTAATGATCATATGACCATAATGAGCATAGACTTCAGGAAGTCTTTTATGGTTCTATTTGTCTTCTTGTGCCTCATTTAGAACCACATTTAGATAGCAGCCCAGTCATTATCATGAGAAATACATGCAATAGTTAAACTGATAGTGTTGGAAGCAGGAAGACCAGAGCCACATGTTGTGAGATGTAGACTTGCAGTATGAAGGAGGGCAAGACTGGCTGAAACCCAGCCAACCCACAGACGTATAAGCAATAATAAATAATTATTCTAATTAGCTGAGTGTTGGGGAAATCCATTACATAGTATTATTTTCATAAAAGCTAACCAATACAGTGCACCAAAAACAAACAAACAAAAAACTACACAGAAATTTAAAAACCATTTACTTGACCTAGGAAAGGGAATGTAGGTGGTTTTGCTTTTAAGGATGAGCAAATAAGAACATAGCCTTTTGAAATAGGTGAGGATGGATATTTCATGTTTGAAGAGAAGTGTGTGAGAAAACATGGGAAACAGACTAGGCCTCTGCAGACTCAGAAGACAATTTGGGAATAAAACGTCTCAGCATAGTTCTCTGTTCAAGTTCATGAAATGAAGCTGGAAGAGGAGAGAACTGAGAAGGATTTGGGATATTTCCCCTCCCTTTCCTCCTGCCGAGTGACCTAGAACATAACTTTCTCTTTCCAGCATTTCAATGGGATCTGTCTTGTATCCTGGCTGGAATAGAAGTGAGTAGTTCCAAGATTAAGCTGGAGATTCATAATACTAAGAAAATGTCTCTCAAACATTTAATGTGGAGATATGGTTCCCTGGTGGTTCAGATGGTGAAGCTTCTGTCTGCAATGCAGGAGACCTGGATTTGATCCATGGGTTGGGAAGATCCCCTGAAGAAGGAAATGGCAGCCCACTCCAGTACTCTTTCTGGAAAATCCCAGGGATGAAGGAGCCTGGTAGGCTACAGTTCATGGGGTCGCAAAGAGTTGGATGAGACTGAGCAACTTCACTATGGTATTAATGATAATTATATCATATTAAAATGGTACTAAGATGGTGACAAAAGTCAATTTATAAAATATTTTGTAAAGACTATGAAGTTAGATATGATTCACCACCCCACTGGTCAGAAAGGATGACTAATCTTTTACTGTTTCATAATGCCTGCCTCTAAGTGCTCACAAGAATCTCCAAACGATTTATGTATAATTATGCCATCAAGGTGAATATGATGATAGTGGTAACACTAAATTTGGGAAAACTAACATTAACTGTTTTTTATAAATAATCTTCAATTAACTTATATTGGATTTGTTTTCATCTTTATTAGTCTAATTTTATTGACAAAATGCCTGCAAGAAGTTACCTGGTTTTAAGTTCTATAAATGTCATAATACGATTAACACACCACTTTGTGAGTGTGTGATGTAGCACCTTTAATGAGAATGCTGTTCAAACAAGACCTCAGATACTCCTGTGCAGATACTGTGTACTGAAAGTAAATTAGGCAGTTTAGAAAGTGTTTCTACTCTTTTAGGTTGCTCTAGAATTTCGAAGTTTGAGGAAGCAGTCTTGTGTATTTGTGACAAGACATAAAAAAATTGGCAGATAATTTCAAATGTGTTTTTGGCCACTACTGTCAATTTTCTTCTTCTTTCTCTATAGCTCCCACATGTAGGCAATAAATACTTGATACAATTGTAGTATAAATATTTCAGATTCCCATCAACCCAACCATCAAATACAGTGGAAAAGTGCATTTTAGCTTTTCTTCTAACACATTCATTGTTCAGATTGCCCTCTCTCTCTCTGTAAACTGCTTTGGACAATATTATAGGGCAGAAAAGATAGTATGCCAGTTTCAAACCTTGGCTACAGTAAGTATCTTACAGAGGTCTTTTATTACTAAATTTACTTAGTAATGGCTTAATTTTCATGCTCATGCTATTTGTATATAACTTCTTTGGATACTTATACATATGCTAAGGGACACCATGTCTCTCCTTAAACACACTTTTCTTTCTTCCACCAAATTTCATGATGGCATTCAGTGACACAAAGTCACACATGTGCATTATACCAAGCACGGGAGCTATCAGGGGCTGGGCACCTTCCTGGATAATAGAGAAGCACTGAGGAAAGATGAAGTACAAGGACCCAACCGATGGCTGTCTTTGACTGCTTGTGTATTTCTTGCCATTGGCACAACTATATGGCAACTCAAACTACAACTAGCACTTGAATGTTCCTTGGAATCAGGCGAGGGTGGGATGATTTGAGAGAATAGCATTGAAACATGTATATTACCGTCTGTGAAGCCAGTCCAAATTCGATTCATGAAACAAGGCACTCTAAGCTGCTGCACTGGGACAACCCAGAGGAATGGGATGGGGATGGAAGTGGGGGGAGGTGTCAGGACAGGGGACACAGGTACACACGTGGCTGATTCATGTCAATGTTTGGCAAAAACCACCACAATCTTGCAAAGCAATTAGCCTCCAAATAAAATGAATAAATTGAAAAAAAAAAATCTCCATCTCTGTATTTACAGCCCGTGGCTGTGCTGCACTGGAAAAAAATTATCATTTTCAAGGGAGACTCAGAGCTAAAGCAACAACAGCAGAGAAAAAATGTTCTTTGATGGAATAACCGTACTTTCCTCTTTGTAAAAACATTTAGGAAGGAATTAGATACCAGTATGAACTCCACTGAATGGAGTGAGCCCCTGTGCAGCTCTCAGACTTAAGTCTTTGGCATCCCCAGGGAGGAAAGAATGGTCCATCAGTACATAGAGTCACAGTAATTTAGACATAAATAATGTCACCTTATTTGTAACGACAGATGATCAAGGAGAACATAACTATAGCAAATGCCAGCAGGTATTTCAGTGGCAGCCCTTGCTGTACATCAAAGGAGGTGAAAAAATGCAGTTTCATCTCACTAACATATAATTTCAGCATGCATTTTATAAACATGGCAGCTATTTTTCCTGCTTCAGGAACATCCCACACCCTACACCTGAAACAGATACCACTACCACACACAAGGAAAAATAATTTATCCTCTTGAAAAATCTGTTGTTTCAGAAGTGAAAAAAAAAAAAAAAAAAAAAAAGAAGGAGAAAGTGTGAACAAAGCTGGCTTCATGGGGCTTGTCCTAGACAGATCTGTGAACACACAGCAACCTTCCTACTTATTCCCTAAATACCTCCCAAACATCAACATTTCATAAAATAATTCATCTTGTTTTGTTACTCTGAATGAAATTCTACCAAAAATAGATCATTCTGGGTTAATAAAGTGTTTCTTTAAAAGACACTTCTGAAAGTTTTGTCAAGTATTATTTACATATTCACGCCATTCACTGGAAATGCTTATTTAGAATATTGACACTTTCAGCTGCTGCATAGGACAAGAGGTGACTCATTGAGATTGTTTTTCTTCTCTCTACTGCGTGAAGAAGATAAACTGTTTGGTCTTGCCATTGTTTGCTTCTTGAATGCCCATGGATAATATAAAGACAGATTGCATTAATTATCTAAGGCTGCATAACAAATTACCCCTACCATGTAGTAACTTAGAATGATAATATGTATTATCTTATAGTTTTGGTTGGTCAGAGGTCTTGGTGTGGGTTAGTTGAGGTGTTTTAGCTCATGATCTCTTGCAAAGGAACTCCCTGAAATCAAGGAGTTGGCTATGGCTACTGGTTCATCCTAAGGCTCCTCTGGGAAAGGATCTCCTTTCAAGGTCCCTTACATGACTCTGGGCAGAATTCAGTTGCCTGTGGACTTCTGGACTGACAGCTTTGGGTGCTCACTAAGCTTCTGGCTAGAGCTGCTCTCAGTTCCAAGCCTTGTGGCTTCTTCACAGGACAGCTCATATCACACCATGGCAGGTTTATTTATCAGAGCAAGCAGGTGAGATAACTCAGAGAGAGGATACCCAAGATTTAAGCCATTAGGTTTTCATAACCTAATATTTGAAGGGACATCCCACTGTTTCCGTATATTTTATTTGATAAAAACAAGTCACTAACTCTGTCATACATT
>SJYA01002727.1:223763-302100 GCA_006410615.1 Neotragus moschatus
GGGGGGGGGGGGGGGGCCAGGATCATTGAAAATCATTTAAAAGCCCTTCTACTACAGAGAAAGTCTACTGTATCTGGTTTCCCTCAGTGATAACTTTCACAGAACTATGGTACATTATGATCAGGTTAGCGACATTGATAATATTCACCAATCTTACTCAGAATTTCCCAATCTTACTCATACTAACATGTGTATATAACTCTATACGATTTCATCACTTACGTAGGTCTGTGTATCCAACACCATAGTCAAGATGTAGAAGACATGGCATAGTTCCTTCTACAGGGGGATCACTAGTGCCGCTCATTCATAACCACAACTCTCTCCTTTCTAACCTGCCCCCATGTCTTTTCTAATTCCTGGAAATCACTAGTATATTTTACCCATTTAAAACATGCTGTCATTTTTAAAATGTTATATAATCATAGAGTATATGTTCTTGTAACCTTGCAGGACTGGCCTTTTTCTATTCATCATAACTCCCTAGAGAACCATCTAAGCTATTTGTATCAATACCTCTTTGGTTTTTAGTGCTGGGTAGTTATTTATGGAATGTATGCAGCATAGATTTCTAAAACCACTCACTTGATGAAGGACAGCTGGACAGCTTTCAGTTTAAGGGTTATTATAAATTAAGCTGCTATGAATATTTGTGTACAGACTTTTTGTGAACATAAATTTTTACTTTTCTAGGATAAATGCCAGGTATAACGGTCATTAACTATAAAATCCAATGGATTTTATAGTAAAATGTTTAGTTTTATAAGAAACTGACAAACTATTTCTCTGAATCACTCTACCATTTCTCATTTCCGCCAGCAATATATGAAAGATCCAGGTTCTCTGCGTTCTTGTCTACATTTATTGTTATTTAGTCTTATATCGGCGATTTTGTTAGGTGTATAGTGACATTTCACTGCAGTTTTAAATGCAAGTCACTGCAGTTTTAATTTGAATTTAATTTGATGGCTACTTATGTTAAACACCTTTTCATGTTTTTACTTGCCATGTGTATGCCCTCTTCAGTGAGTGGAATGTCTCTTGATGTATTTTTTTTTTAAGTTGAACTGTTTTGTTGTTGTTTTGTTGTGTTTTCATGTTGAGCTTTTGAGAGATTTTTATATATTCCAGATATTAGCCTAGTGTTAGATACATGTTTGAAAATTTTTTTCCTGGTCTTTTCATGTAACATGTCTTTTCATCCTCTTCATATAAACATCCATAGAGTAAAAGTTTTTAATTTTAATAAACCCAATCTGTAAAATGTTTCCTTGACTGGCTGTGATTTTGCTGTCAAGCCTATGAACACTCTGAAGTGAAGTGAAGGCTGCTCTGTCATGTTCACTCTTTGTGAGCTTCACAAAGTTCTTCCATGAGCTATTCAGTCCATGGGATTCTCCAGGCCAGAACACTGGAGTGGGTGGCCCCTCCCCTCTCCAGGGGATCTTCTCAACCCAGGGACTGAACCTAGATCTCTTGCATTGCAGGCTGATTCTTCACCAGCTGAGCCACAAGGGAAGCCCCTAGAACTCTCTGCTTAGTTCTGAATCCTAAGCATTTTCTCCAATGTTTTTTTCTAATATTTTTTTCTTATTTTTCTATATTTTTGATTTTATACTGTTAGTTTTCCCTCTAGGTGTACCACCCATTTTTTGCTAACTTTTGTTTAAGGGGTAACATTCAGGTTGAGTTTTATTATTTTGTCTATGAATGTCCAATTATGCAGACGCTATTTGTTTTAAAGGCTACTCATCCTCCACTGGTCTGTCAAAAGTCACTTGGGCATATTTATGTGACACTATTTTTGGATTCTCTATTCTGTTCTGTTGATCTATCCATCATTCCCTCTGCTAATACCACAATGTTTTGAATACTGTAGTAATACAATAGCAATAAATATAGAGTGAGTCTTTGCACTCTCTTCTTTGTTAAGATTGTCTTAGCTATTCTAGGACTTGTACCTTTCCATTTACGTTGCAAAACAAGCTTGTCTATTCCCCTTTTAAAAAAATGTTGAAATTCCATTAAGCCTACAGATAAACTTTGGGATAACTGACATTTTTACTACATTGAATTCTGATTCTTGAACAGAGAATGTCTCTCCATTTATTTAGTTCTTCTTTGATTTCTTTTACCAATGTTTTTAGTAATCAGCATACAGAACTTGTACATGTTTTGAGGTAAATCAACATTTCCTTATGCTGGGGGTGAATGTAGATAGTACTGCATTTTTTCATTTGGTTTCTTCGNAGAGAATGTCTCTCCATTTATTTAGTTCTTCTTTGATTTCTTTTACCAATGTTTTTAGTAATCAGCATACAGAACTTGTACATGTTTTGAGGTAAATCAACATTTCCTTATGCTGGGGGTGAATGTAGATAGTACTGCATTTTTTCATTTGGTTTCTTCGTGTTTATTGATAGAAATAGGATTGAATTTTATGTATTGATCTAGTGTCCTAAAATCTTACTGAGGTTACTTATTAATTCTGAGAATTTTTTTGGTAGGTTATTTTTCTACATGGGACTTCCCCAGCAGTGTTAGTGGTAAAGAACCCGAGTGCCAGCGCAGGAGACATAAGAGACCTGGTTGGATCCCTGGGTCAGAAAGATCCCCTGGAGAAGGGCATGGCAACCCGCTCCAGTGTTCTTGCCTGGAGAATTCCATGGAAAGGAGCCTGGTGGGGTACAGTCCATAGGGTTGCAAAGTCTGGAAATAGATATGTTTATATTTCCTTTTTTGATCTGTATGCTTCTCTGCAGTGTCTAGAACCTCCAGCCAGCACTGTATTGAATATGAGGAGTAAGAAAGGACATCATTGTCTTGTTCCCTGTCTTAGGGAAAGCACAGTCTTTTACCATTAAGTAAAACAAAAGTGTTTTACAGCTGCTCTTAATCAAATTGAAATAATCCCTTTCTATCCCTAACTTTCTAGGAGTCTTTAACGTGTATGGGTGTTGAATTTAGTCAAATAATTNTAGAGTACCATGGAAAAAAGAACTGGTAAAACTGGCTAAAGGATCTATTTGGAGATCCACTAACAACACGCAACCCATAAAACACTCTGCTTCCCACCAGACTCGATGGACAAGAATTTGAGTAAGTTCTGGGAGTTGGTGATGGACAGGGAGGCCTGACATACTGTGGTTCATGGGGTCACAAAGAGTCGGACATGACTGAGCGACTGAACTGACTGACTGACTGACTGATGACTAAAGAGACTGAACATCTTTTCCTGTCCCTGTTAGCCATCTATATTTCCTCTTTGTAAAAATGTGTATCAGTTCTGCCCATTTTTAAAATGAGTTGTTTATTGCTTTTTAATTGNTGTGGTTCATGGGGTCACAAAGAGTCGGACATGACTGAGCGACTGAACTGACTGACTGACTGACTGATGACTAAAGAGACTGAACATCTTTTCCTGTCCCTGTTAGCCATCTATATTTCCTCTTTGTAAAAATGTGTATCAGTTCTGCCCATTTTTAAAATGAGTTGTTTATTGCTTTTTAATTGGGTGAATAATACTGATTTGTCTTCAGGTTACCTGAAATCTCATTTAGTTGCCTCTTACACTACTTCTAGCATTTATACTTGTATTTGTGTGTGCTCAGTCACTTCAGTCATGTCCAACTCTTTATGACCCTGTGGACTACAGTCTGCCAGTTTCCTCTGTCCATGGGATTCTCCAGACAAGACTAGTGGAGTGAGTTGCCACGCTCTCCTCCATGGGATCTTCCTGACCCAGGGAATGAATGAGTCTCCTGTATTGCAGGTGGATTATTTAATAGTGAGCCACTTCCTTTACCGGGGAAGCCCATAATTGTATTTAGTTGTACTTAGACTCTTGAGAGTCCCTTGGACTGCAAGGAGATCCAACCACTCAATCATAAAGGAAATAAATCCTGAATATTCATTGCAAAGACTGATGCTGAAGCTGAAGCTCCCCTGATGTGAAGAGCTGACTCATTGGAAAAGACCCTGATGCTGGGAAAGATTGAAAGCATGAGAAGAACGGGTGACAGGGGATGACAGAGGATGAGAAGGTTGGATGGCATCATTGACTCAATGATCATGAGTTTGAGCAAACTCAGGGAGATGGGTGATGGGAAGGGAATCCTGTTGTGCTGCAGTCCACGGGGTCACAAAGAGTAGGACATGACTGAGTAAACAACAACAAAAATTTTAAACAAAGGAGAGAAGCAGGAAGAAGCAGGTCTACTCCATCTTCCCCTGACCTTAATAAATTCATAATATGTTTTATAAACATACTTTGCCCCTCTGAAGATTGTTCTTATTATTTAAAATTGTGTCAGTAAACATGACATATAAGCTGGGTATGGAAAACCATGTAGAATCAGCTTTTCTCTCGCAATTCCATCAAATTTTAGGGTTGTCAAGACAAAGAGAAATTCATATAATTAAATCCACAATGAAGAATCTTAAAATCCTTTACAAATGGAGCTAACTTTGTTACTATGTAATTAGATGGCAACCCACTCCAGTACTCTTGCCTGGAGAATCCCTGGGACAGAGGAGCCTGATGGGCTGCCATCTATGGGATGGCACAGAGTCGGACATGACTGAAGTGATTTAGTAGCAGGAGCAGCAGTGGCAGCATGTAATTCTGTATAAATTGTATTTCCCTATGTGTGTGAGGCAAAAAATTTTGACAAGAGAATAGAGATTGAATAAATTTAACTGTTGTCAGGTTAGGGGGTCAGAAAATGCTGAGTCTAGATTCTCTTTTTCTTTTGAGTAGGGGTCATAAGACCCTCTGTAGCCATGTTTGTCCTTCAGTCCTGAGATTCCTAATCAGTTTCCCTGTGTAACAAGCGTCCAAACTATACTACACTTAATTTGTGTTATGCTGGCAATCCTAACTGACTCTAAAAGATGGCCACATGTAAGCAGCTCTTGGAAAGTTCATCTGAAAGAACTACTGTAAGAGCTACATAGAAAAGATTTTTAAGAAAAATATGTAAACATTTGTGTCTCCAAATGGAGGTATGAGGCCTAAGGGCAAATGCACAGGAGCTACATGCATCTGTTGCTTTAAATCGATGGATGGTTTCGACCTTCCTGCTCCAGATGAAACAAAGATTCCCTCGCTGACTGCAAAGCTATCTGCAGCAGTGCAAGCGAAGGATGGTTCAAAGAAAGTTGCTATAGCACCCAGGGAGTCTCAGGCTTTGGAAGTGGCATCCATGATGACCCTTACATACTTATATCATACAAACAAGCAAATAGTCAGGTCAGAAGCTGAACATTTCATAGAAAGCATTAGATTAGGTTGTTAAGTTGAATAGTGGGGCCCCCAAAATGTCTATATCCTAATCCTAAAAGCTTTGAATATATTGCTTTACATGACACAAAGGATTTTGCAGTGCTCATGTTAAAACTCTTCAAATGGAGAGATTATCCCAGAAACTTGGATGGGCCCAGCATAATCATGAGTCTTTATGTTGGAGATAGGAGAGTCAGAGTCACAGGAGATGTGGCAACGAAGCAGTGATTGGTATGATAAAATGAAGGGAAGACAAAGCAAGGAAAGCGGGTGGCTTCTAGAAGCCGAAAAGGCAAGGAAATAAATTCTTCATTGGAGTCTCCAGAAGGAACACAGCCTTGCCAGTGCTTTGATTTCAGAACTGTAAGAGAGTAGATGTTTCTTGCTTCAAATCACTACAAGTGTGGCAATTTGTAACAGCAGCAACAAAGAAAACTAACAAAGCATCCCAGTAAGTTTGTCTCAAATGATGTTCGGTTGGAGTTTCATCGTATCTCAACCTTAATGCTCTTTTGGCTCACTGACAAATGAGAAGAAAAAATAGAATTAGTTTTGGAAACTGAATTTCTGCTGCTAAGAATTTTTCAAAGCTCCTCTGAAGAGACAAACGAGATTTTTAGACGAAGGAATTTGTATGTTTGTATGTATCAGTGAGTGCTAAATTTTCTCTACTGATTAATATATTATGTATGCGTGTGTGGTGTGTGTGCTAAGTCACTTCAATCGTGTCTGACTCTTTGTGACCCCATGGATTGTAACCTGCTAGTCTCTTCTGTCTGTCGAATTCTCCAGGCAAGAATACTGGAGTGGGTTGCCATGTTCTCTCCAGGGGATCTTTCCAACCCAGGGGCTGAACCCATGTCTCCTATGTCTCTTGCACTGGCAGCTGCGTCCTATACTACTCGCACCACCCGGGATGCCCATATACACACAGTGCACATAATATATACACACACACTATACTTATAAGGATATAAGTACATATATAATTGTGTCATTATACATGCATGCATACATAAGTATATAAACTTATTTAAATATATAAGTAAATAGGCTTAAAGTACATATATTGTTATGTTTATATAATATATACTATTAACATGAGCTCCGTGTAGGCAGGGTTTTCTTTTGTGTTCATTGCTGGGTTCTCAGCACGCCATGCAGCAGTGAAATTTGTTGAACAGCGAAAGATTAAGTTCAACTGAAATGCAAACTCTTGCACTCAGTCCTGAGTTAGCAGGCATCTTCTAAGCTCAAACTCATCAGTTAAATCTAGTGCTTCATTTTTTATTACGAATGATCCTGACTTTGTATATGAGTTGTAACTCAAAATTATAATCTAATACATAGAGTTTGGGGAGGTCTTTAAACATTTAGTTATATGGTAATTGTTGACAAGTTTCACTTGGTTGGAGATCAAAACAGAGGTGAGATCTATACTAATGAAAACATAATGTGTACTATCCTCTAGAAACATGTCAAAACAGTGGCCCAGAAGGATGCCACAGAGGGTGGGGTACATCCTAATGTTTTTAGGAGGGAGGGAGTAAAATTCCGTATTGAATACATTATGAAAAATTGATATAGATCAAATTCCATTACATCTAAACCTTTAGGGCAAGTGAAATGTTTGCTCTGATGAAAGTCTGTTGTGAAAACACAGCTGGAGATCACATTCCCAGATGGAAAGAAGCTATTATCACCCTCTTTGGTGAATTTACCAACATAAAAGATGACATTTTAGCAGTGTGAGGAAGAGAAGGGTTTTATACAAAAGTGTTCATTCATTATCCCTTTCCCTTCTCCAAGTTTTGGATCATTTTAGCAAGTCCACTGCTCTTTGCTTTGGATGATGGAAAACCTACTACTTCTTTCCTAGACAGGTTTTTGGAATTTCAGAGATGAGGGGAAATAGGAATAGAAAGGTGAGAAGTAATTATAACTTAATGAAATACAACATGCACAAATACTATATTTAGTATATTTCCCTCATCCTCTTTTACATTGGCACTAGAAGCATTACCAAAAAAAAAGAAAGAGAGACCCAAGTAAAAATAAAAGACTTTTGTAGAAGTTACTAAGTCAAATGATAAAAGTATTTTAATGTCATATGTATAAACTACTTTTATGGTAGCTTTATTTAGTTCTCATTCTAATTATATATTTAAAAGGAGTACAACTACTGAGGATATAAATTCATTTATATACTCTAAAAAAATCACTTAATCAAAATACCTTGATATATAACTTAATAGACACATCAAATGTTCTGAAATATCCTCCCAATTAAGATGACAAATTTTAAATAAATGTTTTATTGAATGTTATTTTGCACTACACCTAATGTTGCAAAAGGTTGTGCCTAGAGTGCTGTCAGATTAGTTTGGATTTTTCTTAAACATTATCATTATCACTTCCTCTTTCTTCCCTCCCTTTAGTGGCTTCCTGAGATGTTTAGATGAAAAAAAACAAAGACAAAGTAAAAAATAAACAAACAAAATAGAGTCTAATTTGCCTTCCATTGATTCACCTGCTGTGTTATTTCCTTCCTTGCTCTGTTCCTTCACTTTATCTTTCCTCCTCCTCTCTTTCTCTTTCTTTCTCTCTTTCCCTATTTCCAAATAGACATTAAGTCCTTCCCATGTGGGAGGCACCATTCTAAGTCCTGACGCCACTACAGGGGATAGGACAGCCAGGGCCTCTGCACTCAGGGAGCAGTTGTAATGAATGTTTATTATGGCATTCATTATGCCAATGAATAAATTTTTAACAGAATGAACAGTGCTAGGCTTAAGCCAACAGACTCCCAAAACAGAAGTTAAGAGCATGATTTCCAGAGCTGATTTCAATCTGGGCTTCATACCAAATCAAGCACTAACTTTTGATACGTTACTTTATCTTCCTGAGTGTATATATTTTTCAACAGTAGATAAAAATTAATAATATGATGAAGAATGATAATAGCTGGTTTACAGTTTCACTGGGAAGACTAACTGATATTATAATTTTAACTATACAACTGGATGTTGTAAGCTAACAAATATTAGCTACTATCACTACCCTTTGCTGTTACTATTGTGGTTAAATGTTGGCTGCAATAATATGTCAATACATTGAGAACTACCAACCATCTTCCTGTGACTTGTGATAATTAACAGTTTTAATGACCAAAAATTATTCCCCTGGAATCAAACTGACTTGGAATTGGTAACCAGGATACCTGGAAATGGCCACTGGAATGATTTTTCCTCCCAGTGCTCTCCTAAATTACGGGTACGAGAATGGCTTTATTATAAGTCAGTATGTGACTGGTGTGTGCACAATCTGCTGAGAGAAGGGAGGAAGCAGTGCCCAGGCTGGCAGCCCACTGCCTCTCCAGGGCCATGTGGCATTCACACAGCACGTGCTTTCCAGCTCCTGGCTGGCTTCTTGTCTTGTCTGCTTCTTTTCAACCTGACAGGAGTCGATAAAGCATTGCAGAGAACGAACAGGACGTGCAGAATAAGAATGGTGATGAAGGAGCTGAGCATCCTGAATCGCACTTCACTCTGGCGAATAAAGGGAAGACCGTTCATTCTAGGATATCTACGTATTTTAAGCTCTAGTTAGTATTACTGAGTCTCATGCAAGAGGGAACATATGAAGCAAGGACTGTAACTTGCTTAATGTGACAGCGTCAATGACCCAGGGAGCAAGAACAGGGGAAATAAAGATGGCTAGTGAAATGAGTCACTGCTCAATCTTATGCTGGTATTTCTACACAAATTCTTGTCCAGATCCTTTCATGCTCATTACTGAAATTATAATGAAAGATAAATGAAGGATGCCCACAGATGCCCACAGAGTTCAGAATCACCATGCTTATTACTTAAAGGAAAATGATTGCATTTCATTGTAGCAGCGTAATAGTAATATTCTATTAAAGCAAAAAGAAAAGGGAAAAATATGTAAGTCATAGAGGAAATGACTTAGTTTGAGGAACATACAATGTAATACAAACAGTCCTCTACCAGGAATTAGGGATCTGGTGGAAGTTTCAATACATTTCTCACTGGCAATGCAACCCTCAACCACTTAAGAAGAAAAGCCTCTGACCCATGGTGCCTTCATTGTCCAGTGCGAGAAGCCTTTAAAATCTGTCTCTTATTTCTCAAATGGAGTTGTGCCGATTAAAGGAGAATCATACGTGGTTCTCCTCATAAGCAGCCATGAAGACATTCATAATTCGCTTAACTAAATTCCATAGATTTTTTTATTTGGAAGTACACCTTTATCGAAATATAGTTTGTTTTATTTTTAATCGATAGGTCCTGACTCTTAATGGACTTGTTACTGCTATGATTTGTGTTGATAAAGTCACCACTTCTTCTATCTCCTTCCTCATCCTGTTTTCTTCTTTGAATGAATTTCCCTGAAAATATACTGAACTGTAAACCTCATCTACTCTTTGTGCGTGAAGTATGAACTAAGAATGAGCATCACTGTTATCAAGGGGAGTTTGTTAGCTATGTAGCCTCCTAGGATCCTATCCAACTGCGCGGAATCTGACAATGAATCTTTCCTCTTGACAAGATGAAGTATGAGGAGACTATTTTCATGCCATTTGATGCTCCCTTGACTTTGAGCTCATCTGCTCCAGAGCTCAGTTGCTGATATAGTAGTAGAGATCCCAAACAAAGAACACAAGCTATTAAAGCTGAAAAGGGTTTCTCCAGTGGTCTAATACAGACATTGCATTTTATAGGGAAGGGAAAAACCTAAGGTCATAGTCTTTCTGAACCAGTGCAGATCTCAGATCATGGGCACTTTTCAACAACATCATGTCAGTAAAAATTTACATTGCTACTGAGCTTTTTCATTTTCTTTTTCCAGCCCTAGAAAAGTTAATCGCAGGTTCCCTGGGTCACCTTTGGTCTATGGAGTCTCAGGGTTTTGTGTGCGTGTACTTATTTATAGTAGAAAGCAACCATGACCCACTCATCAGAGACCAAGGCCATCTGGGTAGTTCGAGGGGTGGCTTGACTAATTCTGAACCCTTTGCCTTGGCTCCTCAGTTATCAAGTAGGAGATGATTCATCTCTACAGACCTTTGACAGTCTTAGCTGAAAATAACTTCTGAGAAATGCAAAGCATTAGTGTGCCCTGCAAGTGAAACTACACCATTCTCTCAGCTCTCTCAGTATCTGGAACTGAAACTAAAATTAGCAGCTGCCATTGGTCTATGCCATACATTACCCCTTGGCTTATTCCCAGGGACACAGCCAAAACGGCTCTGCAAATTCTCCACTCTAAGCACATGGTTCTCTGTGGAAGTAACAGTACCAAGTACAGAGAGCAATACATTTGGGGTTAGATTTTCTAGGCTTCAGCCCCAGTTTCTCCACTTACTAGTTCTGTGTACTTGAGTGCTAATCCACCACTGTGGGCTTCGTTTTCCCATTTTAAATGGCCTTACTACTACTTATGTCCCTAGATTTTTTTCCTATGTCCTTTCTACTGACATTCTGTCTTTTCCATGTGCCCTAGCCTCAGTGCAGTGATCACTTTGCTACTTCCCCAGTTTCCACACATTCCTCCCCTTCTCAGACCACCAATTCTCCATACTAGTGCCCACAAGGCCCCTGGAAATTGACTCTACTCTTAGCTCCTCCAGAAAAATGTGTAGCCAAGGCAAGTACAAGAGCACACACGTTACACAGAGAATTTACCTGATATCGAATTACTGTCTACCTTTATCCTTGCCCTCACTCCACAGTCTGTTCTCAAAATCCTTCCCCTTTCTTACACTCCCCATCATTCCCAAATTTGTGAGCATATTCCTCCCTAACAGACTCTGTCTATAACACTCTGCCCCAAACAATCACAGGGCTTGCACCCACACTTTCTTCAACTGTCTGCTTACATCTCATATTTTCACTGAGGTCTCCTCTAACCATCATAGTTAATAGTGCAACCTGGTCCCACCTCACTCCCTTAGTTGTGCTGCTCTAAGTTTTCTTTTTCTTTTCTTAGCATATATCACCTTCACACACTACAAGAAATTAACATACATGTGAATATCGTGATTATTGTACCTCTCCCCACTATACTACAAACTCTACAGAATTAAGAGAGCTTCCTCTGTTTGGTTCTCTGGTGTATCCCCATCAACCAGCAGAAAAAACAGCACATCATAGGAACTCAATAAACATTTATTTTATATAATCAAACAAATTAATCTCTGTGAATATTTTTTTTAGATCTGGAAGTTGTAAAGAAAAATATATCTTCACAAAATTTTCTATACATTAAAATACTATTTCATTTGCCTAACAATATTTACCAAGTAGTTGGTTAGTAAATGTTATTTTCCTCTCTACTCTTTATAGGCATCTTATAGGAAATTTGACACGTTGATATCAATTATGTTTGGGAGGCTAGCTTATTCATTTCTGCCATCTTTGATATTTGGGCAACCAAAATTCCACATGATCAGGTGAATAGTATATGTTCAATCTTGCAGAAAATGTCAGTATATGATTATTTCAAGAAATACTCATTCTAGAATATGAAAATAAATGTAGAAATAATATGGGAAGATCAACTGAAAAGTGAAAAATTACAGTGAAATGGATACAAGTGCTATTAAACCAGTGTTTAAGCTGAACCCCTAATGTATGTTACCCCATGAAGCAGGAAGATAACAGATGGGCAACCAAGATCAAGGAAGCAGTTGTTAGAACACAACATGGGAGTTAGTTGGATCTAAGTTTTCATCTGAGGAAATCCCATCTCATGGATTCTCAGGGCTTCCAGGAGAAGTATTAAAAGTTCGTCTCCCTTTTCCTACAACTATTGTCTCTTTCTGTGCAAGCATGGGTCAGAACCGGAGGAAAGACACACAGTCACTGATAATTAGGAGATCTAACATAGACTGTCCAAACTTCTGGAAACTTCCTGAGTCAAGGGCAAAGGGTATATTACTCATAAAGCATCCCCCAGTTTAACTTATTCAGGGGGAAGTGATTATCCAGGTGAGATTTATGGGTGAGAGAAGAGTAGACACAAGTTGCTTTAAGAAAAAGAAGCTTATAATGTCTGGGACTGTTTTGGGCACAAAACAGAAGAGGGAAGAGAAAAGCCTGTGGGTGGTAGGAAGAAGCAGAGGGTAGAAGGAAGTGATGCAGGTGGCTAGACGTAGTCCTTGACCACAGTCATTTTTTATAGTTTGTGTTTTGCTATTTCCTTGTTTGTTTTACCTTTATTTCTGCTAATTTTTGTCAACTAAAGGCTCTTTTTAATAATGTAATCTTTTTTTCTCATTGTTTTTAGTTTTCAGTCAAAAATAGTTTTTCCTTCTCCAAGGTTAAAGCAGAATGTAATCGTTTTTATTAATACTAGTATTAGTTTACATTTTATAATTAAATCAATACTAATAAGTATTTATTTCAAAATAATAAAACTTTGCCATGTACTAAGAATAGAACATGAACAAACCCACTTAGTCCTTATTACAGTACAGAGTTGCAGATTTTATCTATGGATGTATAAAAGGGGGAATTGAGAGCCAGAGAAAGCTGCAGTGTGGCCTAGCCAGGATTTCAGCCTGCCTCTGATTCTGGAATATTTAAATACCATTGATAGTTGGGTTTCCTGAAAGACACACATTTGAAGAATAAATTTATGGAGGTGAGCTGGTGATGCATTAGAAAAGCAATAGGTAGTGCCATTTTATGAAAGAGAGAGATACAATATGACAAATTAAGTTCTACAGAATATTGTATTGCTTCGATTTGTACATTTTCTCCCACTCTTGCAATGATTTATAAACGTGATTTTATTTCAGTGAATCTAACAATTTGCCTAAGAATTAGGATTTGTCTTTTCCACTATTATCTTCCACTACTATCATTTCCATCTGTATATTCTGATAAGTATTAGCTATGTTTACTTTCAAGAGGAAAAGGATCTTATGCATAGCAAAACCTCAAAATAGATTAAAGAGTGTCTGAAGGCATATCTCAAAATCCAGGCTTATCCACTATGCTCAGAGTTTTAGCGGGATAAATCATACATAATGCAAGAGCAAAAGAGTTAGGAGAAAGTTCAGCAAAATTATTTGAACTTCCATTAAGAGAGTGTTTCAGCTGTCTCTCTCCTCCATCACACCATTAAGCACACCATTATCATTAGCTCTCTTTGTCAGTTTTAACAATTTTCTTTTCATCTAAACACCACTTCATACTCTGACCCAACAAATGCAATTCTGACCTCATTAACCTGGTTGGTGTTAACCTTAGAATAATAAGTTAAAACTACCCTTCATGTGCACTGTGAATTTGACTCGCATTTAAATCAGGGAGCTGAGCTTCTTTGCCATGGTCATAGGCTGTCCTTTCCAAATAGGTCAGTGAGCATGTTGGGAACCCAGAATCTCAGTGAAGTCACAGCAGGGAATAAATGGGTATGCAGTCCTGCTCAGTACTAGAAAAGACAAAGAAGTAAATGCTCTTTTCTGTAATGGAAAGAGCTCCAGCTTAGGAAGTAGAAGACCTACATTCTAATTACAGATATTAATTTACAATTGGATATGGACTAAATTATTTGTTATTCTGTAGAAAAACAAAGGTATTAACTTAAAGGGTCATAGTCTTCTCCAGTTAAAAGACACCAGCAGACATCTGAGGCTTGTGCTGATACTCTTTTTTTTTTCTGTCTCAGGTGTACATGAGTTCCCAATCTTGAACCCCCTCCCTACCTCCCACCCCATATCAACTCTCTGGATCATCCCTGTGCACCAGCCCCAAGCATCCTGTATCATGCATCGAACATAGACTGGCGATTCATTTCTTACGTGATAGTGTACATGTTTCAGTGCCATTCTCCCAAATCATCCCACCCTATCCATCTCCCTCAAAGTCCAAAAGTCTACACATCTGTGTCTCTTCTGCTGTCTCGCATACAGGGTTATCATTACCATGTTTCTAAATTCCATATATATGTGTTAGTATACTGTACTGGTGCTTTTTAAGACAAGTGCACTCATCCTTCAGATGACCTACAAGTTATGCTTAAGTTTGTAACCCTCTTGGGAAAAATGTCCTTGATCAAGTAGGGGAGATGCCTTCTGTCAGATAAAGCAAGCTTCCTGCCTCCAGATGGTACAACCCCAGTGCAAACAATATTTCAGACTATGCTTCACTCCCAGACCAAAGCAAGCCTCCAGGTAAGACCATGTCAGTTCTCATCCATTCTTCTCTACCCTGCTTTCCTCATCCTTATGAGGTTGTAAAAAAAGCACTCTGCATAATCACAGAGCATCCAAATCCCTGAATTCAGGTGCTGCCTCTATAGGACCCAAATGACAAAGGCTCTTCTGCTCTGCTGATGATTTGCTGAAATGAATGTTTCAGAGGAAGCACTTAATAAATTAGCTATCTCACATATAAGTTTAGAGGTTAACAAGACATTTCAGACAATGTCAGCTTAAACAGGAACTAATATTCATGGAAAGTCAAGGACAGATTAACTAGAGAAAATATATTTGAGCTGCCTAGAAAAGTGAATTCTAGGAAAAAGACATGCCAAGCAGAGAAAACAGCATTTACAAAGGATGAAAGGCATAACAGAAGGACACTTCTCCAAGAATGAAGACATAAGAAGACAGAGAAACTTTTAAAGTACAGTCACATGGTAGGAAAGGACAAAGGGGCCAGGTCATTATGGAAATGACATTACATTATATTATTAAAATTTGAAACATATTACAGCTAATATTTCTTAAGACTTTACTCTGTGCCAAGTTCTTGCTCACTATTTTTAACCTACCAATATATCCATTCATTCGCCACGACAGACAAATATGTTAATAGTATTATGTTTCATTTTACAGATGAGGAAACTAAGGCACAAAAAATTTAATGCAGATGGCACAGTTATGAACACAGGCAGACCCTGGATAAAAATGCTTACACTTCAAAGACTACCTCGTAAACCTTTGAAACATGATAACCATAACCATTTATAACATTTATGCCACAGTAATGAATTTGGAAGAAGAGGAGAAAGGATTAAAGGATATTAAGCACCTTAGTTGTATGATTTTATACAGGTTAGATAAAATTCATCCTGATAGTATTTTTATGAAAGTTCCATCAAATCAAATGGAATCAATGAAACTAAGGAGATTAGGAAATTATTGAGCATTTTAGCCCTAGAAATAATACAATGCCAAGGTTTGTATTACAAAATACTGTAACTGGAAGGCTGAAACAACAGGCATTTATTCCTCACAATAGTGAAGGCTGGACATTCAGAGGATTTGGTCCCTGGGGAGAATGTTTTTCCTGTCTGGAGAGGGCTGCCTTTTCACTGTACCTTCAGCTGAAGGAGAAAGAATCTCTTCATATAAGGACAGTTTTTAATCTCTCATGAAGAATCCAAATCATGACTTCAACTAAACCCATTACGTCCCACAGGCACCACCTTCAAATATTATCACACTGTATGCTACGGCTTCAACACATGAGATTGGGAGGGACATGAACGCTTGGTCCACAGCAGACCCTTAACCAAGTGGATGTGGCAATAGAGAGGAGAAGAAAGATCTGAGGACAATTATGGATTTTTTCTTTCTGGTAGAAGTTTAAAATAATAGCTATGTGAGTTTTGCTGTTACAAGGTCATCTGATTTAGCAAATAAAGATAAAATTCCCAGTTAAATCTGAATTTCAGATAAGTGAAGAATAATTTTTAGTGTATGCCCCAAGAAATATTTTGGAAATATTTATACTAAAAATCACTTGTTAATCTGAAATTCAAATTTACCTGAGTGTGCCGCTGAATTTTGTCTGGCATTCCTAGTCCTGGACCATATGTGGTTTTAGGGTTTGAGCAGCCACACGTGCACAAATATCTGAGCAAGGGCAACACAAGTTCTCCCTCTACTACCACACAGGAAATGTAATGGAAATTGCTTTCTCTATGGTCTCAATACTCCAACATCTGTCAGGTTTTCAAAGGGGGGAAAAAAAATCCTACCTATAAAATAATTATATTTTGATTTCTCCAGTTTAGTAATGTATTTAGCCCTGTTCACAAAATGGCATTAATGGGAAAACAGGTCAAAGGATTGCATTCTTTGAGATCTAGTTAGCAATGAAAAGAAAATGACATTTTTGCAGCTAAAAAGGATCAAACTCTAATTCTGTGCAATGACCTTCTTTTCAGATGAAGAACTGGAGACCCCAAGAAGTTAGGAAACTTATCAAAGGTCACACAGTGAGTGGCGCTGACCTGTGACACCCACTGTGCTCCATCAGATATAAGCACTTTATCACCTAATCCTCATCACAACGCTGAGAGGTAGTGATATTAACACAACTGTGTATGTGTGAAAAGAATCAGCAGTTAACTCATTTTTCTTGAGGAACCGGGACTGAAAATAGCAGAGCCGAGATTTGAAATGAAAACTGAATCTACTCTCTCTGAGTCTTCACAAAATCAATCTCTCTCCCTCTCTCTCTGGCTCCCCCTCTTTCTCCTCTTCAAGGCCACTCCCACTTACACACAGACACACACACAGACACACACACACACACCATTCACCAGGCTACCTTGTCCACAATCATATTTCTGCTGCAAAGTGCACCCCCAAAGAGGTCAGAACAATTATGGGTTTCTTAACACAGGCTGAGTGCTGAGACAAAAACAAATGTCATGAGCTGGCCTAGGAGAGTATCACACTGCACAGCTGTACAGACTTCAGTGCCAGAGCATAGTGAGAAGGTTAGCCTGTGACTCTTCCATTAGAACACTTGCACTCTGTAGTGGTTTTTCCTCATTGATATTTCTACTTCATTAGCATAGTTTTCCATAGAGTATTTGAACTGGAGATGACCCTTAAGAGTCCCTTGGACTGCAAGGAGATCCAACCAGTCCATCCTAAAGGCGATCAGTCCTGGGTGTTCATTCAAAGACTGATGCTAAAGCTGAAACTCCAATACTTGGCCACCTGATGCAAAGAGCTGACTCATTGAAAAAGACTCTCATGCTGGGAGAGATTGAGGGCAGGAGGAGAAGGGGATGACAGAGGATGAGATGATTGGATAGCATCACCGACTCAATGGACATGGGTTTGGGTGGACTCCGGGAGTTGGTGATGGACAGGGAGGCCTGGCATGCTGCGGTTCATGGAGTCACAGAGTCGGACATGACTGAGCGACTGAACTGAACTGAACTGACTTGAATTATAATATTGCCTGCATTTTTAACAGACTTTTGTTGTTAAAGCAGTTTTAGTTTCACAAAACCTAAAGTTAGGAAAGGCACCAAAATTTCCCATATACCACTTGGTCACTTCCCACAATCTTGCTCACCAACCCCCACTAGAGTAATGCATTTGTTTCCACTGATGAGTCTACATTAAAACTGCATTATCACTCAAAGTCCATAGCTTACCTTAGGGTTCACTCTTGGTGTTATATATTCTACAGGTTTTGACAAATATACAATGACACATATCCACCATTACAGTTATTACCCAAATTTCAATTCCATTTCTGAATTAGCAGTTGCAAATCTGATTAAAGTTGGTCTCAGAAAACAGAGCATCTTTACACACTATCAGAAATCTTGGACCACAATGGAGTTAGTGAAATGTTTGAGTAGGAATTCATACAAGTTTGTAAAGTCATTGATACAAGCCAGCAGCTATAGCTTTGACAACCTCTGCTAGATTTCCACATATTATTTTACAGTTTGCTTCAGGAAATGTATATGATGTTACAATATTAAGCAAAGAAACTTAAACATTTAAATAATGAATTTCTTGGAAGTTCAGAGTGAATCTAAATTGTTTCTATGTTAAATATTAATCTGTCTTACTAAACAGTACCTTGTTCACTCCGTCCATAGCTCTTCAGGCACTCTGTCTATCAGAGCTAATCCGTTGAATCTATTAGTCACTTTCACTGTATAGTCGTAAGGGATTTGATTTAGGTCATACCTGAATGATCTAGTGGTTTTACCCACTTTCTTCAATTTAAGTCTGAATTTGGCAATAAGGAGCTCATGATCTGAGCCACAGTTACCTCCTGGTCTTGTTTTTGCTGACTGTATAGAGCTTCTCCATCTTTGGCTGCAAAGAATATATCAATCTGATTTTGGTATTGACCATCTGGTGATGTCTATGTGTAGAGTCTCCTCTTGTGTTGTTGGAAAAGGATGTTTGCTATGACCAGTGCATTCTCTTGGCAAAACTCTGTTGACTTTTGCCCTGCTTCATTCTGTACTCCAAGGCTAAATTTGCCTGTTACTCCAAGTAATTATTGACTTCCTACTTTTGCATTCCAGTCGCCTATAATGAACAGGACATCTTTTTTATTTGTTAGTTCTAGAAGATCATGTAACTCTTTATAGTACAATTCAACTTCAGCTTCTTCAGCATTATTGGTTGGTGCATAGACTTGGATTACTGTAATATTGAATGGTTTGCCTTGTAAATGAACAGAGATCATTCTGTCATTTTTGAGATTGCATCCAAGTACTGCATTTTGGACTCTCATTGACTATGATGGCTACTCCATTTCTTCTAAGAGATTCTTGTCCACAGTAATAGACATAATGGTCATCTGAGTTAAATTCACCTATTCCAGTCCATTTTAATTCCCTGATTCCTAAAATGTTGATGTTCATTCTTGACATCTCCTGTTTGACTACTTCCAATCTGCCTTGATTCATGGATCTAACATTCCAGGTTCCTATGCAATATAGCTCTTTATAGCATTGGACTTTATTTCCATCACCAGTCGCATCCACAACTGGGTTTTGTTTTTGCTTTGGCTCCATCCCTTCATTCTTTCTGGAGTTAGTTCTCCCCTGATCTCCAGTAGCATATTGGGCACCTACCGACCTGGGAGTTCATCTTTCAGTGCCCTATCTTTTTTCCTTTTCATACTCTTCATGGGGTTCTCAAGGCAAGAATCCTGAAGTGGTTTGCCATTCCTCTATCCAGTGGACCACATTTTGTCAGAACTCTCCACCATGACCCATCCATTCTTTGGTGTCCCTATATGGCATGGCTCATAGTTTCATTGAGTTAGACAAGGCTGTAGTCCATTTATTTTTGGGGCCCCCAAAATCACTGTAGATGGTGACTGCAGCCATGAATTTAAAAGTTGCTCCTTGAAAGAAAAGCCATGACCAACCTAGACAGCTTATTAAAAAGCAGAGACATTACTTTGCCAACAAAGGTCTGTCTAGTCAAAGCTATGGTTTTTCCAGTAGTCATGTATGGATGTGAGAGTTGGACTATAAAGAAATCTAAGCACCTAAGAAATGATGCTTTTGAAATAGGTGTTGGAGAAGACTCTGGAGAATCCCTTGGACTGCAAGGAGATCCAATCAGTCCATCCTAAAGGAAATCAGTCCTGAATATTCATTGGAAGGACTGATGCTGAAGCTGAAACTCCAATACTTTGGCCCCCTGATGCAAAGAACTGACTCATTGGAAAAGACCCTGCTGCTGCTGACACTGAGTGACACTGAACTGATCTTGTCATTACAGATGTGTGAACAAGATAATCTATCAGGGAAAATACTGAATCTTATATTCCCTGCAGATGGGAGGATGACCTTTACATTATACTTTCTTCTAAAAAACAAAATTTCAACTTAGGAAGTTAACTTGCAGCAAATATGACATTTATTAATCTAAAATTTCTTAAGGCTAGATTACTTATGTAGAGCATTCTAGCAAGCTCACATCAGTCAGCTCACTTTCAGTATATGAATGTAGCAAAAGACACAACTTTCTTGATACTGGCTTTAAAAAAATTAGTTTTGAACTGTGTAACTTTATCAGATGTTCATAAAGAGCTAGTTTCTCAACCTCCCTTTTCCTCCTAAAACATAAAAAAAAAAAAAAATTGTATTGACTTAATGTCCCAGTGTCTGAATATTTGGAGTGCTAGTGAAGTTCAAATGAACCTAGGTCATGCATTAAAGTGTGTGACTCAAGGTTCTGTGAATAAACTCAAGTGATATAATTATAAAACATGAGTGCTAGTAGAATTAGTGGTTATTCACCCTCAGTCCAGTTATTAACAGATGGCTATACTCTAGCCATTGAAAAGCGCCACTGAGTGTATCACCAAACAGTATCTCCAGTCCTTCCATTTTTTCCCCATCACCACTTCAGCTTCTCCTGTCCAAAGCTATCATTCTCTGGCTTTCAGCAGTCTCCATTCCTCCTACTTTGCAAGGTCCTAGTCTGTCCCAGACTGGTTCCATCTGTGTCTACTCCTAGTAGAAGCTTTATAAAATATATTTTGGATCAATTTCTCCCTTAAATCAAAATCATTCACTGCCCTACAAGCCCCAAGAGAACTAGCCCCTGCTTCGTTAACCATGGTTGTTAAACCACAACCAGGTTTTCATTCACTGGACTCCGACCACCCTGGCCTTCTCTCTGATCATTCCACTTATCACAGTCTTTTCAGCCTCAAGGCATGCTGTTCTTTCTTCTATTCCTTTGCCACTTGGTTGTTTTCTACTCATCCTTCAAGTATCACCCTAAATGTCTTTTTCCCAGGGTATCCTCCTTTGATTTTTTAACAGGAAATTTAGGTATTCACTCTACAAGCTTTTATCACACCCTGAACTCTTCCTTTAAAGCACTTGCTGTTAATTTTATCCAAACAGTGATTATCCTGAGTATTTGTACAATTTCTTCCACCACTATGCTCTCTGAATTATCAATGATTCTTCTATCACATGGTATTCAAGCTTGGCTGAAAAGTAAAATAGAGATTTAAAAAACCCTGATGCCTGACCACATCACAGATCAATTAAATCAGAAACCCTGGGGGCTTGCATGGTTAGTGTTATTTTAAAAACTTAATATATTTTTAAAATTTTATTCTTAAAAGCCTCAGGGTGATTCAAATGGAATTTGAGTTTTGTTGTTGCTCAGTTGCTCACTTGTATCTGACTCTTTGTGACCCTGTGGACCGCAGCATACCGGAATTCAAGTTTAAGAACATGTGAATCCACGTAATATTTCGCATAGAGTAGATGCACAAGAAGCATTTGTTCTTCCAGAGGAAGGCTAGATCGGGAATGTGACGTCACCAGAGGATCAAAGGGAGGCAGAGGAAGTAAGCAAATTTAAATGCAATAGAAATTGTTGACGAATCTTCTATGAATAATATTAAGCTTTGGTCTAAAGGGTGGAGATAAAAATAAAAATTAAACATGATCCCTGTCATCTAAGAAGACACATCTTAGTGTAGTTAGACTCGGCAAGTAACTAAAGTAAGTAAAACCAGGAAGAGAATGTGAGAAATTTGTTACAAAGGAAAGAGTAATCTCCCAATAGAACACACACACACACACACACACACAAATGTTTTGTTGGATTGGGGAGCAGGAAAATTGGAGAGGTATAAGAACTGGGGCCACCTGAACCCACATAGTTTGACTCACACAATTGTGAACTGAGGGCATCTCTGTCAACAGACTTCACCATTTGTTCAGGGCCCGATACCCATAAATGTAAGGTTGCGAAAGAATAGGTATCTTCCCTGTTTGCATAAGTTAATTCCCACAAACTTACGTAACTGAACAAAAAGGTTTGCTCATCCTGGCAAAAAGGGTCTCCTAGTGGGACTCTAGAGTGTCCATGTGAGCAAACAGTTCATTTGTCAAACTCACTTGAAGTCTTCCATCCTGCTATGACCACCAGTGGTAAACTATTATATTATGAACTTCACTGTTGTTTTTCAGTTCCTAAGCCCTGTCTGATGCTTTGCAACCCCATGAACTGCCACATGCCAGGCTTCCCTGCCCGTCACTATCTCCCCTGGAGTTTGCTCAATTTCAAGAACTTTTCCCTGTCCTAATTAGTTTCCCATCTTGAAATGCCTGTCTTAAGCTAAGTAAGCCCAGATATCAAAACTCTCTAAATCCTCTGCTGACCTCCCCACTTTGAATCTACTAAGATTCTTTCAATTAATCCGAAGAATAAGAAATCCTTTCAAAACATCCATTAACATGGATCAGATTCAAAAATTTGTATCCTTAGTGGAAACCATCATTAATAAGAACACTGTTTCTCTGTATGACTGCAACACAGACAAATAAGAGAATGATTATGATTGGGGTTTGTATTTTACTTCCAAGTCAGGGCTACAGGGCATGTACATAAAAATTCAACAAGCTGGGTATAGTGACACATGAAAGAAGAGATCTCATCCCCAACTGCAAGAGCCCTCTGCTCTATAAAAAGCAGGGAGGTCCATTTTAGACAGGATCTCAAAGCAAACCTATCCTTTCTGCTGGGAATGCTTAGGCCATACACAGTGCTGCTGTCTGTAGTTTGTGAAGAGCAGTTTTTTGGGTAAAATTGCCAAAGTTAAAAAAAAAATCATAAAAATAAAACTACAAAAAAGTGAAAAAAAAAACAACCAAAATCCCTCTACTAAAAAAAAATTACTAATATTTCTACATCATTTCAGATGTTGCTTATGTAAATAAAATAGTCTATTTACATGTTGTATGTATTTATGGATAGAGGGGTGATGAATGAATATGCTGGTGAACAGACAGAGAGACAAAGAGACAGTCAAACTGATAAAATGGAGTTACTCCACAACGACTTGGAAAGTTTGCAAATAAATGTTTTGCTTGATTTGACAAGATGAAGAAGATACTGAAGAGAGAGGATCAAGGAATTACTGAATTATAAGTATTCTTCAGCATAAGAAACACACTTTCTTGAAGTATCCTCTAACTGAACAAAAAATGTGACTTAAAATAGCAAGATTTCATCTGCATATTTCTACTAATACTACATGATTTATGATGGAACATACCGGCTCGGCCAGTGATGTGGGCAAGAATGCTGAGTGCCGAAGATCAAACAGGGCATCTCACCTATGTCTCACATGCACGCTCTGTTTCCTGGCACACAGTAGGGGCTCACAAAATTCTTAGAGTGGCTCAGTGAGCATCTGTAAAGAGAAGAGACTGTTGCAAGCTGAATGTAGTTCTGTTGATTTAATTACATTCAATTTGACCTTTGGGAGTGGATTATTTCAGGGGTCCAGTTTCTAAGTCCTTACCAACATGACATGGTAGCAATAAAACATTTGGAATTTAGAATTTTTCTTTTCTTTCTATTTTTTTACACGTGTGATCATGGGTCAGTCAACTTAACTCATTAAGTGACAATTCCCTCAACTTCAAAACTGAGGACTATTGGGAAGACGAAGTTATAGATCCTAGAATAAGTTCTGAAATATACAATTATCTCAGTAACTACTGTTGTAAGAGTGCTATGGATAATCTAAATAAGTATCTATCATTATACTGTAATTGATGAAATACCTTAGGATAATACTTCCAGACAAAATGTATTCTTTTTCCACATTGAGGATGAAGAAATGTGTATTAAAACAGGCAACATTTTGGCATTCTGAAACTAGAAAGTAACTACGTTTCAGAGTAGCTTAATACAAGAAATTCAGTATTTGAACACTGTATGGAACATTCATAGTCACATTCCCTCTGGCTACCCTGGTATTTTGCAAACATATCGGCACTGTCAGCAACTTGTACATCAGAAATATCTTCGTTATTTTTTATAATATCAAATAGTTTATTATAAGATTATACTCCCATCATTCTGTAAAATGATGTCAAACTTGGTATATTTAGTTTAAATATGAATTACACTTTGAAAAGTACCTTAAAGATCTAGGCAAATCTTCTATTTTCTATTCTTAGAAGCTAAGGATGTGAAAACATTGCCAGGTATATGCTCTCTGGGTTGGTAAGATCCCCTGGAGTAGGAAATGGCAATCTACTCTAGTATTCTTGCCTGGAAAATTCCATAGACAGAGGAGCCTGGTGGGCCTCAGTTTATGGGACTGCAAAGAGATGGACATGAGTGAGCAATTGAGTACTCATATATATGAATTTAAGGAGAAGATGTTATATGAGATTTCCCTCTGGAAGAACAGTTCTATTTTCTTCTCAGTGATAACTCATATAAAACAATTTGTAAGTTTTGCATGTCTATGCTCTACCCTGTCTCTTAGAAAGGTTAGAGTGCAATGCTAGCTATAGCAAGACTGGAGCTGACTAAAGAGTACACTGGGCAGGGGAAAGAAGGAAAAAGAACTGGCATTCACTGCAGAACTGGATGAACCATGGTTTGTTTCTTTACCTTTGCAGTCTCCTATAACCTTCCCCACAGTACTGAGAATTTCTCCAAAATGCAGACCAGAAAGAGAGCTTTAGAAAAAGTAATAATCTTCACAGAGGCAAAAATCAAGTTCTTTTTGTACTTGAATTAGCACTCAAATTTTATTCCTATACACATCACTTGCTACTATTCCACTCTGACTCTATACAAGGAAACAATGCTCAAAATGTTCACAACTACCTATCATGATAATTAATAAGGAAAATAACCAGCCAAATATAGTTTACCCCAGTTAATAATTTATGTAATCAGAATTTGATTTCTGGCCTGGCTGATTATAAAGCTCATTCTATATTACTTATGTATCCTTCCTTTTAAATTGTAAATATATAAGTCCGACAAAACTAGGGAATGTATTCCTGAGTTCACTCTTGAAATTCTGGCACCTGGCACAATGCCTGTCATGGAATTTTATTTTCAGGTAAATGCATATTAAATAAATATAAACAGTTGAGGACTTGGCATCATTGAGTCCCAGTTGAAAATGAGTTGATGTAGTTGATGTAATATTCCTTGAAGTGATTTTTACCTCAACTCATTAAACTCTCTCTCTCTCTCTCTGTTTCTTTCTCTCCCATTGCTGACCTGACCACAGGCCCAAATTAGTTCATAATCTAGAGGGAAAAAGTGATACTTAGGCTCCCTTGAGATCCCAACCCAAGCCTAAAGAACAAATAACAGGAAGGGATTTTTCCATTTTCAAAATAGGACCTTCGTTACTTGTAGAGTTGGATTTAAAATGTACCTTGGATGGAGAATAAAATGGCAACCCACTCCAGTATTCTTGCCTGGAAGAGTCCATGGACAGAGGAGCCCATAGACTCTGCCTATTGCGGCAGGCTGCAATCTATGGAGTTACATGGCTGAGCATGCATGCAGGAGGGTAGAGGGAGATGAGTTGGTAGCAATAAACTGGTAGAGCTAAAAAATAAAATAAAATAAAATGTACCTTGGAGGGTGAACAAATTTGGGCTTGTTACTCTTTCTTTATGGTCAAATCCAGAATCCTGGGATTCTCTTCTGGAAGAGTAAATCTGTAGGCCTGGAAAATTTTGGCCTGCTTTTGTTGGCAGGAAAAGGACATGAAACTTAATCAAGTCTATCTTGAGGTACTTGGGTACCATGAGGAGTGGGAGAAAGAAGAGAAACAGGGCTCAGCTTTAGAGAGACAACTGAGTGATTCTCACTAGTATTATGCATTCCTTTCCCATGTGAGTGGTGAAAGGGCACAAGGGGATCGTAGATCTCCTCTCCAATGGGAAAGAGTAAAAATCCTGTCCTTTCCATGAGCATAAACAGAGGGAGGTATGATGCTAATCACTGTCCATATGATATGTGAGGAGAAACATTGGGAATGAATAAATGGAGAAATAGAATAACAGAGAAAGTATGCAACTTATTTTGAGTGCCTTTTAAAGCTGGGTGATCTACACATGTTTCTCAGGCTTTCAGCTATTTTTGCCTCTTTTGTCATGTGAGCTGACAGAAGACAGCAGGTCATGGCAATCCCAGCAGTGTTTGGGAAATTTAACTAGGTGTCCTCAAACCCTGCTGTTCACTAAGATTTTTATGATGCAGTGGGCTTTAAAGTCAAATAAAGCAATCCCTTTAATTTACACTAAGTAGGGTGAACAGATTTTCAAGTGTAGCAATTTGGGCTTGTGGGCAGGCAGGTACCACTAGAGAATGATAGAGATAAAACAACGACAGCTGGAGAAGGCAGCCTAGAAAGTGTCTCCCAAAATAGCTAAAACCTTGGAAACAGCAATCTCAGGGGAGTCTAAGCTTAAGACAGCATTCAAGGTGATCAGAAGTAGGTATTCAAATAGCAATCTACTTAGAAGATTAGCGCAGAATTGGTAGAAAAAAGAAAAAATTTATGGCCTAAATAGATATTATTTAGAAGGTATTCCCATAATGAGTTTTCTGCTTTATTGTCCAATTATATTTATGTCCTGCTACTTTAACAGATTTATGCTATGTCTAATAAAATTCAGTACATGGTTGATGAGTAAATCTCTAATTAAAATTCATTTTTCTCTTACCTCTCTGCCTAAGGAACAGAATCTGAATCTGTTATAACAATATTACCTGGGTAGAAGCCTAGAAATAAAGTAGATAGATTTTTGACAAGGACAGTGACTGAAGAAAGAAACAGATTTGAAAGATTCCAGAGGAAGGAACAAGGGCCATGATGACTTAGGGAGAAGGGAAATTTTGTAGGGTTTTGAGTGGGTGCAGTGAGGAAGAAGGAAAGCCCCAGAATGATGGCCAAGTTTGGCCTGAATAAATGGCTCAACTATCAGTTCTGTCAAAAGAGGGTTACCTAATTTACAATGTTTGACACGTCCCTTGCCACACAAAGGTGCTCAGCTGCTTGAACTGATTTGGATTCATATAATAGTGCCAATAAAGATGGAAAAGGAAATGGCAACCCACTCCAGCACCCTTTCCTGGATAATCCCATGGACAGAGGAGCCTGGTATGAAAACACAATTAAAAGCATGTTTGTGGTGAGAGGCAATAAGTTCATTTTTGTACATGACAAATTTAAAGTTCTTATGGGACCTCTAAGCAAAGAGGTCCCATTGCCTGTTGCATATGTACAAATAGGGCAAATGAGAGAGAGAGTCTAGATTTGTAGACATGGTGCTCTGAAGTTGCTGAAAGCAACGCAGTAAAATGAGAATATGTAAACTGAGAAAAGAAGAAAGCAGATGTTGGAATATCAACATTTAATGAAGTGAAAGCTACCTGTGATGGAGAGAAGGGAAGAATGGCCAATAGGAGAAACACCAGGGCAATCTGGTTTCACAGAAATCAAGGCGGAAAAAATCATGGAGAAGACAGTACTCAACTGTGTATTAGTTTAAAAAGCTTAGTCTCAGGCATCCTTTACTCATTTGTTTTGGCTTAGATTGTTTGTCTTCTAAAGAGTCACTGCCTCTGTGGGTGTGTTGAAACGTCAGCAGCCTCCAGTGATTATGATCATGGAGAACTGTAGGATTTATGGACTAGATACTGTTTTGCTTTTTCACATAGTGCACGCTCAACAAAACTGAGCAGAACTAAATTAACTGCACTGCAGTCACAAACAACTGCTTTTTGTAATGCTTTCTTAAAGCGAAGAACATCCTGTCATTAAGCTGGTAAAATAGTCAAGATAGTTTGCTTGAAATACTGATCCGTGGTCCAGTCTTTGTCTGCTGACTGCTATGGCATTCAGAGGCTCACAAGATCAGCATCTTTGCTTTCCCTTCCCTTCAGTGCTTGGTTGTTCTGGTAGGGATAGCCAGCTAATAGTTATGCTTAGATCTGAGTCTGTGATCATTTATTTCTTTCTTCATAGTATGCTTTCTTTAAAAAGTCAAAACATGCATTCTTACTGTAATAAGCCTTTAAAAAGTTGCCCGTAGTGTGCCTTGACAATAACAGTTCTAGATTTCAATTTCTGCTCTGCGTGTTTAATACGTGATTGCTGACCCTTCCTTGCAGCTCTCTATCACTTTCTTGTTTCCGCTCACCCGACTCTGGAGCCCATCTCCCTCAAGCTACATTAAGCCCTTCCCAGTTCCACCCTTACTGAGGGACAAGGAGGCCTGGCATACTGCAGTTCATGCAGTCACAAAGAGTCGAACACGACTTAGCAGCTGAGCAAATTTCACCCAACATTTTTCAGTGGCTCCCTGTTGCCTTAATCTCTACTGCCCGTTTATTCTCCTAGTAACATTAAGCTTCTCTAAATTCTTCACTTATGTGTTACATTGATATGCCTTATCATTTCAGCACAAGTAAATATCCTAAAAGGGAAAGATTCACCAAGAAGAAAGAATGAGAACCACTGATGGATTATATATTTTTGTATCTTTGAAATTCCGCATTCATTTTCAGCATATGGTTAGATCATATGAAGTAAAATATTAATATGTTTAAATATATTATTTTGTATTATATTTGTGACTAAATCTATTGAAGCTTTATTTATACACACACACACACCAACGGTTATGTTCACAGTTTCCTAAATATACCATATTTAGAAATGCAAACATTTGTATATTGGTAGTTACATTACTCCAGTGTTTCACTTATTTTACTGAAAAAAAAAAAAAGAGAAAATACTTGCTTTCTTGTTAAAAGGAAGCCAAATAAGAAATAAATGTTATTTTTAAGCTATAAAAACTTACATCAGAAGGAAAAAAAGTATATGAGAGGCATCTAGGAATTCCAGATTTTTTTCATGGGTATGGTAAAGAGAATACTAGAATCTAATTGGAATTCTGCCACCTACCATTCCTATATTTTTGGAAAAGTCATGGAGTCTATATTCATGATACTTAAGGGTACTGTCAGAACCAAACAAAACAGTGTACCTCAAATTGCTTTGTTTTCTTTTGTGTTCATCCAGAACTGTAGTGAGTGGAAATGACTTGGATTATGTGGAAACAAGTATATAAAGAAAGCTCCAGGAGAATTTTCTTTTATTTGTTTTTCTGATGAGGTTCTAGACTATGATCCAATACATTATATAACCTCAAAATGCTCTTGTTCACTGTAGAATATACTAAGTACTTTTATTCAAAACCAAATCATGTTACCCATCTGACTATAATAATTCAAATATTTTGAATTAAAAAAACTTCAGATTAGAATACTTAAACACCTATAACTCTAGCCATCGGTGCCAATATGTCAAATGAAGGTAAATACAACATCTCTCTTCCTTACACTTTTCACCATTGCTCACCAAATGTCCAGTACAATAGTGTAAGAAGTATATGAAATTTGATTGTCATTGTTGCTGCTAGGTCACTAAGTCATGTCCAGCCCTGCACCCCACGAACTATAGCCCGCCAGGCTCCTCTGTCCGTGGGATTCTCCAGGCAAGAATACTGGACTGGGTTTCCATTTCCTTCTCCAGGGGATCTTCCTGGCCCAGGGACTGAACCTGAGTTTCTTTCATTGCAGGCAGATTCTTTACCACTGAGCTTTCTGGGAAGCCCACTAAATGGCGTAGTGAGAGTCGCTCACTAATGGCTGATTCTTTGCAGCCCCATGGACTATAGAGTCCATTGAATTTTCCTAGGCCAGAATACTGGAGTGGGTAGCCTTTCCCTTCTCCAGGGGATCTCCCCAACCAAGGGATCACACCCAGGTCTCCCACATTGCAGGCGGATTCTGTACCAGCTGAGACACAATGAATAAATGAATGACCAGACGGATAATGTACAGAAGTTATAGGACACTGAGGCAATGAGTGCACTAAATGATTAATATGAATCACTAGGTTGTTAAGCTGCTTGGAATGACCACCTCACAGTTAGCTATCTGGCACACCTCTACTCATTTTTAAAGTCCCAATAACAAAAAATGACTTCCAACTAGAAAACTTCTGAACCTCAGGCAGGACCTCTTGGAACCATTATATACCTCTAAAAGCACCTGTCATCCTTCATGGTTAGACCACAGAATTCTTGGAGGACGATCTGTGCATTCTGAACAGCCAAGAGCCTGGGACCATGCCTGACACACACAGAAGGTCTTAATTAAAGAAAAAAAAAAAACTAAATAGTTAATTGAATAAAAGTGTACTTTAAATTTCACTTAATTTCGTACCGAATAAAGACAATAATTTACTCTTCCAGTAAATAAAGGAAAAGAAAAACCCATCAATCAAGTAATAAGCTCAGTAGAATTGGCAAGGAAAAACAATAAAAGAACCAGTCTTGGTAGAGTTGAAAAGCAAACCCAATCACTTATTTTTCTTCTGCATTTAAAATGTTTGAGAATGCCATTCTCGGAAAGTACTACGAATGTTTTCATTTATATAATATGAAAAGCCAATGTGTGTTTTCCTTCTGTAATTTTTAACATATCACAATCATCCAAGGAACTCCATTCAGTGGACACCACCACATCTCTTGTTTCTAAAACCACAAATCGCAAGCTGATGAGAAAGTAAGTCCCTCGCCTTCCTCCTTCGAGCACAAATAATATGAGGGCAGGACTTTCTCATTTACTCAGTTCACTGCTCCTTCCTCAGCACTTTGAACTATATCTGGCACAGAACAGATACTCAGTAACTAACTGTTGCTAGAATGACTGCCTTCACATTTGAAAGTAAAGTCATAAATTCTCTCATTGGAAAAAAATAATTGTTTTCTAAGTATTTGCTCTTTTTCTTGCATGACATCTAAATGTAACCAAAGACAGTAGGTAAAAAAAGAAAATTAAGGTAGCTATTAAATTTGATATATATCCTTCATTCTTTTTGCTCCCATTTAAATCTGAAAATACATATCAAGTATCCAGAAGTACCCTAACTAAACTCGAGAAAATAGAGGCAATGTCTTCAGATTTACTGATTTTAAAATCAGTGTATGACTTGATTAAGTTTGTTTATAGTTTTGTTGTTGCTGAGCAGGAAGTTTTAAGCATATTTAATGCTTTCATTGTGTAGCTTAACTTTTTATTCACTGTAAACATGCAAAAATGTAAATTATACGCAGTAAATCTGTAAATGATCTGAGTCCTCTCAGTTCACTTAGCCTTCCCATAGATATGTATCCCTCTAGCACTAATCTTTGAATTATATTCAGAACAATGTTGATTAATATAGAAGTCCTAAAATTAATTACTTGACTAGTGCAGAGTTAATAGAGGCGAATTCTAGGTGAAATTTCTAAATTATACATTGTTATCATTGAAAATACTAAGTATAGGGCAATTTACCCTGTGTTGCCATACATTTCACAGAGCTGCTAGGTTATTAACACTGCAAAATAACTGCAATGACAATTTTTTTAAAAAATTTCTAAACATCTGGAATATTTCAAATACACTAACAGGTACCTAGGGAAAAATTCATATATGCACCATATCATATCTTCACTTTGCCAAATTTGTTTCAAAACTGTTTTTAATGGATTAAATCTTCACAGGTGTAGCTGAAGCTTTCTGTGACCTGCTGCTCAATCTCCGATTTTCTCCACTACAGCACTCACTGTACTGAATGATGTGATTACCACTACAGTCTCTATTACTTGTTTACAAAAACATTGCTCCCTAATGTTTTTACAAAAACGTTACAATATATTGCAATATTTTTCCCGTTACTTTAAACTTTACATAAACTACATTTATAATATGCTTGACATAGAACAAAACCAATAAATGTTGCTAGTTTTTTTTTTTTTTTTTTTGCCCTTTTGCCATGGCACATGCTTTTGTTTCCTCTTGACGCTGCACTTGAGATTTAGTAAGTTGAGACATGTAGTTAGGATTAATTTCCTTTAGCTGTGTCATCTGTTCTATGAAGAGACGACCAGACCTCTCCTATCTGAGAACATCTTTTTTTCTTCCTTTCTGCCTGCGACTCCTGGGCTTCAGACACCAGTTTAAGAATGTCCCTCCCCCAAGAATATAGTCTCTTTGACAAGCTTATTGGTTTTTTAAAACACTGGTTTGGCATAGAGCAATTTTTTTCCTTGTAATTTAAGTAATTTCTAGATGTAGAATTATTGGTTCCATTTAATAAACATGAGAAAACTTAGGGATTTTAAAGTGATTACTATATATTGACGATGTAAACTAAATAAAGACATGAAAGAACAAGTAATAAAAAGACCTTCCAATAAACATATGCATTGTATTTAATTTTTTAATGCAAATAATTCCATAAGTAAGTCTGGGGGAACTTCCCTGACCTAGCACTAGTGGTCCAGTGGCTAAGAATCTTCGCTTTCAATGAAGGTCATCCCTGGTCCGGAAACTAGATCCCACATGCCAAAACTAAGAGCTCGAATGTCACAACCAAAGCTTCTGCATGACACAGCAAAGATCAGAGATCCCACATGCTACAGCTAAGACCGGGCACAGCCAAATAAAATAGTAAATATATATGTATATTTATTTATTTAAATCTGTATAAGTTTCCCTGCTCATATACTAGGGAGTTTTTCTTAATTCATCGCTATTAACAGAACTACTAGGGTAAAAATGGGTACAATTTTACTTATCAGATACTACACAATTGCTCTTCAAGTTGGGTTTATCAAGTTACGTAAAAGAAAATAGGGCCTAAAATTCCCCTTTCTAGACACTTACCAACTCCTGTACTGGAAACATTTAAAATATTTTACTAATTTCCTAGATGTGATACATTATCTCATTATTTCTCATATATTTCACCAATTTCTTGTGAAGCTGAAATCTTATCAATTATTTATTTGTAAGTCCAGTATGGTCTCTTCTAGAAACTGCCACTTCAATTCATGCTTGTCCATTTTCCTATCAATTATTGTCCTGCTAATTTATAGAATTTCTTTATAAATACGAAATATTGATCCTATATTGCTTACATGTGTTATAAACATCTACTTCTAGTTTGTAACTTGGCCATAATAGGTATTTTTATGTAATAGGATATTTTTACATGGATCAATATGCCAACTCTTATATTGAAGGTTTGAATTTAACATTTTCTTAAAGAAACTCATCCCTACTTTAAGCTTATAAAGATTATCTTACATTTTATTTTTAAAATTTTAACATTTTATTTACGTAATTAGGTATTTGCATGCATGCATGCTAAATTGCTTCAGTCATGTCCAACTCTTTGCAACCCTATGGACTGTAGGCCCACCAGGCTCCTCTGTCCCTGAGATTATCCAGGCAAGAATATTGAAGTGGATTACCATGACCCAGGGACTGAACCCATGTCTCTTATGTCTCCTGCATTAGCAGGCAGGTCCTTTACCACTAATGCCACCTGGGAAGCCCCAGTTAGGCAGTTACCTACACGCAATTGATTTTGTTTTGTTTGAAAGATATGGATTTATTTATTTATTTTCTACATGGATAGCAGAGTGCTTCCATCCAGATGATTTATTTACTAGTCCATTTTTCCTTCAATAACCTACAATGCCATCTCTATTATGTATCACATTTACATTCACATGCAGGCAACAGGACTTTTCCCTGGTTTAAAAAATCTAGATCAAGAAGATTGTAAGTTGTTTTAGTCAGCTCAGATTGCTATAATAAAATGCCAGGTGTCTTAAAAAAACATTTATTTCTCATAGTTCGGAAGGTTAGAAAGTTGATTAAAGTGCCAGATTCAACATCTGGTGAGAGCTGATTCCTGGAGGCAGCAGGCTTCCTCCCACCTTGGGCTTACATAGCCTTTCCTCCATGTGTGCTGGTGGGGAGGGAGGTAACTTTCCTGTCTCTTCTTCAGTTCAGTTCAGTTCAGTCACTTAGTCATATCCAACTCTTTGCAAACCCATGGACTGCAGCACACCAGACTTCCCTATCCATCATCAACTCCTTGTTCAAACTCATGTCCATTGAGTCGGTGATGCCATCCAACCATCTTATCCTCTGTCATCCCCTCTTCCTCCTGCCTTCAGTCTTTCCCAGCATCAGGGTCTTTCTAATGAGTCAGTTATTTGCATTAGGTGGCCAAAGTGTTGAAACTTCAGCTTCAGCATCAATCCTTCCAATGAATATTCAAGTCTGATTTCCTTTAGGATTGACTGGTTTGATTTCCTTGTTGTCCAAGAGACTCTCAAGAGTCTTCTCCAACACCACAGTTCAAAAGCATCTATTCTTTGGTGCTCAGCTTTCTTTATAGTTCAACTCTTACATCCATACATGACTACTGGAAAAACCATAGCTTTGACTAGCTTTCTCTTCTTATAAGAAGAATAAGGTGGTCTCTCTTATCATGAGACCACCCTCACGACCTCATCTAAACCTAACTACCTCCCAGCAGTCCAGCAGAGGCCCTCCAACCATCACTCTGGGGGCTAGGGTTTCAAAGCATGCATTTGGAGTCCATAACATGATGCTCAATAAATGTTTTCTGATGTAGCAAATAGTAATTTAAACTGATTCTCTGCAAGAGCCTATTACTGAAACATCTTTTAAAACATTGTTTCCCTCTATGAATACAGAGCTAACCCTAGTTATAGAGAAGCTGCACCATCTGGACATTTAGCTTACAATGTTCTAAGTATACACATCTGGGGAGAGAAAGAAAGAAGGCAAGAAACAAGAATTTAAGTAGTCTGAGTAAGACTGCCTGCCCTTCTGTGCACTAAATATAACCAGGAGAGAAGTGAAAAGGGAGACATAAAGTGACTGTGTCTAAACGGAGTGTTATTTCTAGGAACCCTTCTCAAGGTAATCATCTTGTAGTGTGTGCAGAAAGTGAGTCTAAAGATAAGCATTTTTCATATATGTAATACATATTTTACTTCACAGAACTGTATACAACTCCATTTAGAGTGCACTTTATGTTCAACTTAGTGGATTTCTAAGGGCATTTTTTACTAGACACGGTTTTCACCCTAAGTGCTAAGTAAATCCTATTTGCTGAATCAGATACTACTCCACTGTAATCTGTGTGTCAATAGAACATCAAAATAGCCTTCTTCTTTAAACATGAGATCAAATAAAAAGCAGGTTTTAGTCTTCACTCATAGGTGAACCAAGAGGTGCAGGGATGAGAAAGCCTTCTGAAATAAAACCAGCATGTCTTAGTTTCCAAGGTCAAACACAGATAAACCACGACACTGACAACCTGGAAACAGTGCCTTTGTCCACCAGCAACAACTAGGCAACAATCTGGCCCTTTCCTCCTGGATGAAGAAATGAGTTTGCTGACATTGTGTTTGTTTCAAGACACAGAAAGTGCCAAATACTATAAAGTCACAGAAGTGAACATGACAGGTTATGTTGTAAGGTCTTCTTGAAAGATGGCAAGCACATTGAATATGAAAGTGTTTGGCTGTACCGAGAAGTGAGTTTCTCAAAACAACAGAGAGAAAGACTCCAGGGATAATGGCACTGCTGAGTAGCGATTCCTTTAGGAAAACTGTGTACAAAGGAGCTTTGCTGATAGTGGCTGCAACTGCCAGTTCCCTGTGTGGCTAACTCACTTCTGCTCACACCTCGTATTACTAGCTTGTTACATCAGGAACTTAATCCAGTCCAGCAGTGGTTCTGTGGTGTTGTCCAGATAATCTAATCTCATCTGAAATGCTTCANGAAACTAAATATTTAGTCTTTATTTTCAAGTTAATAAAGCCATAAATACTGGAAAATATAAAATAAAATCCCACCCTTCAGTCTCCATGTCCTCTAGTCTGAATTGCCTTGTTACTGCTGATAAGACCTGCATGGCTGACCATTTGCTCCCTGAGAGAAGAGAACTGACATCGCTTATAAGTTCAAAGTGACATTGCCAGTGAGCTTTACTTTCTAATGGAGCAAGTGCTTTCTAGTTAAAGGGGTTTCTCAAAAGGTCTAATGATTTACTGTCATGAAAATATGTTTTGTCATTGTTTTTCTCTCTCTTTTTAAAAAGTCAATAAAATGCTACAACTACTAGAAAGTTATTTACTTGTTTGTAAAAATATTGGGACAATAATCAAAATGTCCCTATCTCAGGCTCAATTAAGCTAGAAATTTGGTTATAAATGTCCAGTGATCCAGTCATACACTAAATAATTTACCATTTGAGTTTGTCTCTCTACTATGACCTACTCTTATGTTATGTAGTAGTACTGAATATTATGATATGGTATTGTGATATCTATTTAATTTTCTGTCTTCTTCACAAATCATAAGCATCAGAAGTTAGTTGCATTTTATTTGCTGTACACACATGCAGTTTAGTAATATTTTCTGGCTAAGATGAATGAAATAAATCATGACTATTACTAAGTTAACTACATCACCTTTTGTTGCTGTTGAGTCACCAGGTCATGTTCGACTCTTTTGCAATCCAATGGAATGAACTGTAGCCCACCAGGATCCTCTGTCCACGGGATTTCCCAGGCACGAATACTGGAGTGGATTTCCATTTCCTTCTCCAGGGGATCTTCCTGACTGAGGGATAGAACCGGAGTCTCTGCACCACAGGCTGTTTAACCACTGATCTACCAGGAAAGCCACCTAAGTATATCACTAGATCGGTGAAAAACCAAGGGCATATGTAATTGTAATTTCATTTAAATTCATTTGGTTACACACATAAGAGACAACACACTCCTCTCCAATGCCCCTGTCATATGAAACAGGAGAGAGAAAATCGGCTACAAGCCTAAGGCAAAATGTAAGAGCTGAAAATTAGAAATTTCCCTAAAAGAGATATCGTATATGTTTGTATATATAAACCCTTCAGATAGAATAGGGGTCTGACAATTGTATTTAATGGCCAGACAGTAAATAGTAAATATTTTAGGTTTTGCAGGCATAAGATCTCCATCCTTGTGGATCTCTCCCTCACCTTGCCTTTAAAAACCTTTCCCTGAAATTCGTGGGGGAGTTCGTGTCTTTTACTTACATATTCAAGCACAGAATAGACAGTCTCCTAGAGAACTTTAGTTTTTCAAGAAGCACTGTAAGATGGTTCTAAAATAACCCTTTAATTTTGAGAGAGGGAAATGTCTAGAAAAAAAAAATAGTGCTACCCACAGAATAATAATATAAAAATAGTGGCTCAACAGAAATCAATCTTTATTTTTTTTTCCTTTTAGATTGCTAAAATTGCTAAAGTGGTTAAGGTAGCCTACAATTTTTCTTTTTGAAGAATTTTGTCCAGTCTGACAAGTAAATAAACATTTAGTCTCTCTCTGCTTTTATTGTTGCCTAAACAAGAAACGGAAAGTAACTGCAGTAGTTTTACAACATATTAGTTTCCTTCGCTATATGAAACACACTGTGAGAACACTTTATAGATGAATTGTACCTCTAACTGAACAGGAAATGGTGGACTAGCTTCAGTTTTGTGGAAATGGATAATCTGTCACAGCTCCTGCCCAGGGGAAAAATGAGAGCCCAAAGGAAAGCTAGTGGAAATCCTTTTGTTTCTAACAAGGATAAAATATGAAATCAATATTTTTGCTGTGCATAAAATATTTAAACCATTAAAAAAATTCCTAAGTCATAAGAAAAATGCTGTCATCATCAAAGAATGCTTACAGAATTTCATGTTTCAAAATGAACTTCTCAGACTTCAAATCATATTATTTACCAAAAAAAAATTATTTTTAAGATTGCTTGTTATCACACACTTTTCCGATTATCTATTCCTTATTATTACTTACTGTTGCCATTAGTTATTATTATGTTTGAATTAAATATATAATATTCATGGCAATCTGCTTTATATATTGCATAGATACAGATATATAATTTTCCTTTCCTATCTTATAATCTGTAAAATGCCAGGTCAATTTAAAGACCATGTAAATGTTAAATGCTCCTATCACAGGGGTATAAAGTGCAAGAGGTAAATTTCCCCAAACTTCAGAATAAAAACATAATCAACTGGTATCCGTTTATGGAACTATAGCAAAAAATTTCAGCCACAATTTTTAAATTGGTTATTTAAAATGTATTTTTCAAAAAATACAGAAAAAAGTTTAAAAACATTGCTAGTTATCTAATTACAAATTTGAAAATGATACAAAAACTCATATGATTTTTTTCTTTAGACAACAGCTAAGCTCTACTATAACTCTTTATAAAGATTAATTAAAAAACGCTTTTTCCTTTTATAGTGTTTAAGTTACAAATGTATGATAACATATTTACAGGAGACTTGGAAAATACAAAACAAAGTTACATATAGTGCCACTACATGTTATAGTTACTTACATTACAATTTTTTAAATTTAAATTTATTTATTTTAATTGGAGGCTAATTACTTTGCAATATTGTATTGGTTCTGCCACACATCAACATGAATCTGCCACCAGCATACACGTGTTCCCCATCCTGAACCCCCCTCCACCTCCCTCCCCTTACCATCCCTCCAGGTCATCCCAGTGCACCAACCCCAAGCATCCTGTATCGAACATGATATTATACATGTTTCCATGACATTCCCCCAAATCATCCCACCCTCTCCAATTATTTTTAAGTAGATAAATTAAGATTTTTAGTTGGAGTTTCAATATCAAACTCTCAAAAACTAATCAAATGAATAGACAGAAAAGTAGAATAATACACTAGATCTGAAAAGCACCAATTCAACATAATTCCTACAATTTTCACTCAACAGCAGGATACAAATCCTACTCAAGTTCCCATAGAATGTAAATCAGAAGACACTGGAACATATCCAGGGTCATAAAACAAGGTGCAAAAAATTCATGGTCTAAAGGTTTTGAAATCATACAGAGTCTGTTCTCTTATCACTGTTGAATTATATTAGAAAAATCAATACAAAAAGATATTTGAAAATACTCCACATATTTTCAAGTGCATTGTGACATTTACCAAGAGATCTTTGATTTAGCCACTGAAAGCCTCAGTAAAGTTAAAAAACTGAAAAAACACAGACGGTGGCTGCAGAAAAGAAAGCATTTAAATGAGGAACTAATATCAAAATGAGAAATTAATATCAAAGAGACTTTAAACAACTCATGTATTTGGAATTAAATGTCCATTTTAAAATTATGGCTGTATCTAAGAAAGCCATAACTAAGAAAATATTTGCAACAGAATATAAATGAAAAGAGAATTTATCAGAATTTGTTACATGCAATCGAAACTGCTCAAATGCAATAAATACATGTGGAATCTTGAACAAGATGTGAAAACAAATAATGGATTATAGCATAAAATTTCATGAAATTTGAAAAAATCTGTATTTTAGTCAATAATATTTTATCACATGTCAATTGTCTGTTTTCTTTTTTAAATGTTTTTTAGTATGTACAATTTTGTCAAGTTTAGTTGGACAGGAATTTCCAGTGAATCCTGGTATAAGAATTTCCCTACTTCCCCCATTCCCAAAAAATCATAAACTATTAGGTTACAAGAACTGAAAAGTCTGGGCTTAATAAGCAAAAGTTTCTAGATTTAATTTATTCTGAAAAATAATTGTGCCTATAATACAGTGGGCTTTTCCTATACTTCCCATTATTGCCATTTGGGAAGTTACTAGAGGAACATAATTTTTCTCAATGTAGTTGAAATGTAAAGACTAAGTACATATACTTTTGATAATTATCCTTTGCTTTATTTTGGTCTCTGTCTCATATACTAACATAAGCTGATTAAAAGTATACCAATCTTAAAGGAAAACTGATATTCAACACTTTCTTCAATACTCTTTGTATACAACTCATTGTCTAAATTTGTCTTTGCTAAAATTAACCCTGGGCAATTCACTGCTGTGAAGGTTAAAATTATTTTGAACATATTCATCATGTATTTTCTATATTTGGGATATACACTCCTAATCATTATTTTTTCATATTTATAAATTATATTTAAATATATTTTTGTTCTAATTATCAGTCTAGCCACTTATGCTTTAAATAATGCCGAGGGAAAAAAATTGCTTAAAAATGTACATTTAGAGCAGCAGTACCAGCTGGGTATGAGACAGGCTGATATTTTGTCTTTCTGAGAACATAATAGATACATAACATGACAAGTCAGACATCTATTCTATTCTGACAGAAGCATTATTCTTCAGATATACCTTGGGTTAGCTTCCCTCTAAGTGTTCAGTGTCAAAAAACTAGGCTATATAAGCTATCTCTCTCCCACAGAATTCATAGGCTCTGAGACCACCACAGAAACAAAGCACGCTTTTCTCTACTTGCCTCTTTGCCATCTATAGACTGTCCTGAAACTTGACATCGGTGCTGGCAACAAGTGAGAAAAGAGAGAAAAAAACTTATTCCTTCCTCTTCCCAAATCTATCAAACATAAGTCTTGGTTATGCTGCTTTAGTCAACTTATGTCACTCTTATTTGTGGGACAGGTTAAAAATAAATATGGTAGCGATTACTGAGAGAAGGCAATGGCATCCCACTCCAGTACTCTTGCCTGGAAAATCCCAAGGACAGAGGAGCCTGGTAGGCTGCAGTCCATGGGGTCGCTAAGAGTCTGGCATGACTGAGAGACTTCACTTTTACTTTTCACTTTCATGCGTTGGAGAAGAAAATGGCAACCCACTCCAGTGTTCTTGCCTGGAGAATCCCAGGGACGGGGGAGCATGGTGGGCTGCCGTCTGTGGGGTCGCACAGAGTCAGACACAACTGAAGTGACTTAGCAGCAGCAGCAGCAGCAGTAATTACTGAAATAGAATCATAAACTAAACATCAATCTTTAATCTTCAGTTATGAAAAAAATGTCCATAAGATAGTCATTAAGAGATCAAGACTCCCTGGATACTCTAAGAAATGGGCTCATTTTTTGTTTATGGGAAGTAAAGAGGATTGCCCAAGCATAACTTTTTTTCTTTTAAGGAATAATTGTATGATTTGCTATGTGTTTACATTTCCAGATCTTATATACTAGCCCAAAGGAAAAGAACACACATTTTGAAGAATTTCTTTGGAAAGTATGTATTTGATTAGAAATGATGTTTGATTTCTTTAAAAATATTTCTTATTCCGAATAAAGGGAAATCTGTCTTTTAGGGTACCAAATATGGTAAGAGACTTGTGATTCTTTATCACTATAAGTCTTTGAAAAATGTTAGAAATAGGGCCAAATACTTTCCTTTTGACCTTTGAATTGTACCCTATAAGCCGTAAAAAGACTCCCCTGTAAGGCAGAGACACCTCTATGGGATCTACCCTCAATCATCAACAATGCTAAAATGGTTAATACTACTGGGGATCTCCCCTTAAAGGAGAGAGATTATGGAAACATGAAAATACCCATTTTATTGCTGTTGCTTTATTTGAAGGGAATATAAGCTCAATCCAAAATGTAGTCTAACATAAGGAAGAGGGGGCAGCCCCAAGTTTCCAGAAAGAAAATATTTTCCCTTTCACAAATGAAGAAACCTAAACGAGAAGTTTCTTCAGGACAGCCCCTAGCCCAAACATTTCCCCAAGTCTAAAATTTCTCAAAGACAAATGAAATATTTTGTCTTAGAACTGCTAGAAATATACCAGAAATGCCAATCCAGTATGGAAAAAAGTAAGTTCAACTAAGATTTTTAAAGTAAGCATTTTATAGATGGAAACTTGGAGAAGGAAATGGCAACCCACTCCAGTGTTCTTGCTTGGAGAATCCCAGGGATGGGGGAGCCTGGTGGGCTGCCGTCTATGGGGTTGCACAGAGTTGGACACGACTGAAGTGACTTAGCAGCAACTTAAGGATGATGAATAATTTTCCATGCAATGCATTTTTTTTTTCTACACATAACTGCTAAGCAAACAACTGAAACTGAGATCCTGATGTAAGAGAAATAAAGGCTCAAATCCCAGGAAGACTATAATCAGCCTCTACTGCATTTAACTAAAAACACATCCACAACAAAATGTGAATTCTAGATGGAACTTAGAAACAGAACTATCCCTTCTTTCCCCAGCTCCAAGACCTTCCCTCTCACCATAAGTCTTTCCTATTTCAGGTCAGGACAATGGTGTCCACCTAGATACACAAATTCCCAAACTAGAAAGCACCTAATTATTCTCTTCCAATAACCATCTACCAGAACTCAAAGAATATGTTTTGGGTTACACTTAAGTTTTTATTACCATAACATCAGAAAAAAATTGGTGATCATCACCTCATTTCATACTCTACTTATAAAGTAGTTCTTGTAGATGCCATAAATGCATTAAGTATATCAATCAATAAATCTATGATATTTTTGTGAAGTTGTCAATTTTTCAACTAAAATTCTGTTTCCATCCATATTTCCCCTAAAATAGTCACATTCAAAATTTGATTTGTATGAAATTAAAATATCTCTTAAAGTTTTCCAGGCTTGGAATAATATTTTTAAAGGTATTATAAAATAAATGCTAGATTAATTTATTTTTATAAATTAATTATGTTTTATTTAATCTTCATGATTTACATTTTAAGTGTTAATAATAACTAACACAAATGATACCCTAAAATCAATTAATGTTGTATGAGTAGGAAAAGTACTTGTCCAGATACAGTTCTGAAAATGATATCATTATCTTTTTTGAGTTATGAATCACATTTTTCTAAATATTTAAACTATACATTTGCAAAAGATGAAAATGCATTTGTATTTGCATTATTTTTCCTTGTCAGTGAAATACATTTTCTTCTTCTTTGACAAGACAGAAAATGAACCACTCCAATTCATGAGTCATGAGCTAATTATTTTTAAAAGATAGCTTTAGAATATAGCTTCAAGTAAGTTTCCTCTAAAACATAATGAGTTACAATCTCTTAGAACCTTAGTCACTAAAGTATATACTTCTGAGAATAGAGACAAAGTATGAATTTGCCTGGAAACACTCAATGATATCTTTCATTATTGACAAACTAATTATATTGTACGTGAAGTGTCTAAAATTTTACTAAATGGCTTGTGGAAGCTCTAAGACCGATCATTACAAATTCTCCCTTCCACCAGGAGAATGTAATGTTCTATGTGCTGAGGTATAAAATGAATCATTTGACATTTGAATTTGTAATTATACTGGAAAAATTGATTCCAGCTATTTCACATGAGAATCCAGAATTTTTTCCCCAAAAATGGAGACGTGAAATGAAATGTGTTAGTCACATTATTACATACAGAACTAGGGAGAAGAACTTTAAAGCAATTTATGTGAAAACAAACAAACAAANGCTAGAATCAGTAATGTTTCCCAACAAATAGTACTAACAGTAAAGTGTTTTCATTTCAGCTCATTACTCATTATAATCTCAATATTTTCAGGGGCAAATATTAAGCAAGCTGTGTGGGAATGACACACATTATTTCCATTAAAATCCTAACAGGATCCCTGTATAAGAGTTCCCCTCGAAAACAGCTCCCCTGTTCCTCTTCTAGTGAATGTTAGCATTTATGATGTATCCTGTTTTACCTCTGCATTCCTGGTTTGAGATTCTTTTCTGGAAAAAAGCTTACTAAGAGTTCCTAGAAATAAGAATTATGAACTCCCTAGGGTACAAATGGAAGAGAAAACTCACAAATTAATCCAATATGTATTTGGTTTTTCCTTTTCCTCGGAGATAATAAAAATTAACTGTTCTCACAAATATAATAACTGAATACCCAAGACAATATTATTGAATAATACCACCTTATTATATACATAATAGAAGATTCTCTTGATCATTTTTGCTGTCAATTAAAAGTTATTAAGTATGAAGGAAATTATATTTTCTTTTTATTCTAACATGTTTTATGATTCCTGCTTAATCACATCTCCTTCTAAAAAAATGGATCTGCCTTTTTTAGAGACAAAGCCTACTATGTCCATGTTCTATTTTATACATTACAGTTGATACCTTGCTGGGTCATAATTATTTGGGCTGGACTAAGGAACTTGAACCCATAGACCAGCAGAAGTCTATGCTTTGTGGAGCCTAGTTCAAAAACAGGCTTCACCAGTCATATCTTTCCCTGGGAATCTGGAAGGGTATAATTAAGAGATGAGCTAGTTAGAAAAGGGTAACAAAGGAAGTTTTGAATATAAAGGCAATAATTACTCTCAAACCCTGTACTTCTCCTATGGCAAGATTTTTCAACTTTGGCACCATTGATATTTGGGACTAGAAAATTTTTATTTTATATTAGAGCATAATTGATTAACAATGTGTTAGTTTCAAGTGTACAGCAAAGTGTTATACACACACACACACACACACACACACACATTTATTCTTTTTCAGTTTTCCCCATTTAGGTTATTATAGAGTCTTAAGCCAAGTCCCCTGTGCTATACAGTAGTTCCTTGTTGGTTATCTATTTTAAATATAGCAATATTATTATTATTTTAACTAGGGCTGTTACCTGGTACATTGTACCATGTTTAGCAGCATGCTTGGACTCTACTGACTGGAAGCCAGTAGAATATCCTTCAGTCCTGACAATCACAGATGTTTTCTGACACTGTCAAATGTCCCCTATCAAAATCACTTTCTGCTGAGAATCACTGCCCTATGGATCTTGAACCAGTAGATCAATATACATTAGAAATCAAAAGGAAATTTTTCGTAGCTGTCATTATGGTAAAGACCTCCCTGGTGACTCAGATAGTAAAGAATCTGCCTACAATGCAGGAGACTGGGGTTCGATCCCTGGGTGGGGAAGATCCTCTGGAGAAGGGCATNCATTAGAAATCAAAAGGAAATTTTTCGTAGCTGTCATTATGGTAAAGACCTCCCTGGTGACTCAGATAGTAAAGAATCTGCCTACAATGCAGGAGACTGGGGTTCGATCCCTGGGTGGGGAAGATCCTCTGGAGAAGGGCATGGTGACCCACTCCAGTATTCTTATCTGGAGAATTCTGTAGACAGAGGAGCCTGGCAGGCTGCAGTCCATGGGATTGCAAAGAGTCGGACACCACTGAGCCACTAACACTTTCACTTTCTTTTCATGGTAAATCCAGAATACAGCTTGGAATTAAAAACTGGAATTTCTTTTAGGACTTCCCTGGTGGTCTAGTGGGCTGAAGTCTTAAAATTGCAGGGGGCACAGGTTCAATCCTTGGTCAGGGAACTAAGATCCCACGTGCCCTATATGCAGCCAAAACAAACAAACAAAAAGGTTTCTTTCTTTCCCTCTGAACTGAAATGACTGAGAAACAGAAAGAACAAGAGAATGAGAATATGAAGGAATGGCAAATTCTTGGCAATCCAGCTCCAATTCCTCAATCATGTTAGTCACTTATTCCCGACTGAAGGAGTTACTCTGAGGAGAAAAGAGGGAAATGCTTTCCTTTCCCCAAAAGAGGCAAGGCTTCCTATTTTACACACAAGATTAAATTACAAGTTTGAGAAAAAATGTGTGCTGTAGAAAGGGAACAAAAGACAATCTGCAAGAAGTAAACTATGCAGATAGGCAAGCTGGACAATGAAGACAGACAATCAGAGTCAGGTGCGTTCCAGAGGTCGGAATGCGGAACAGAGTGGGTGGACACAGAGTATCAAACACTCAGAGAGGCAGCAAAATACTTCTCCCAATGCTTAAGCGTTCAGTTCCAGTCTAAGTCCATATGTCATTGTGACAAACATTTGTCCCCTGAATTAAGCTGACTAAATTCTTCCTCTTTGCAACCAAAAGGACCAGATTCAAACACTGATACTGTTATCATTAGTGTGAAGAGAAAAGTAACTAGTCAATAACGCCGATCCAAATCTGATCCCGTGTAATTTTTTAAAATTCAATTTTAACAGCTAAAAGGCCAGCCTTGTTTTTTTGGTGGATTTTTAAAGCAATTTTGAGAGAAAAAGAATATATGGCACTTTGCATCATTCTTTACCTCCACCAGGACCTTAAGCAGCTTAAGACCATGAGATAACTTTATTTCCTCTACTGATTTTTCCCTTTTAGTGGGGTGCATATCTTGTAACTTCAGTTATTTATATTTCTCTATTAAATTTTTGTGAAGACTGCTTTTCTCTGTCAGAGTTTGTATCTACTTCCTACACCTTTAAAATAGTTTATTTTCTTCTACAGTTTTCAGTCCCTCAGAATACCTTTCCTAAACTTGCTGAATTATAGCACTATTATCATGGTTTCTAACTGGAAGGAAAAACAACAACAAAAACCACAGAGACAAACAGGCTTCAAGATTCATATTTTTAAAACAATGACCAGGTATCACCATGAGAACCACAATGATATGGCAAACTAAACAAGGAGGACTTTTCCTTACCCACTCTCCTCAATGCATTAAATGTACTACCGCTACCTCTTTTTATTCTTCTTTGTGTTATTAATCCACCTTTATGATGGCAAACATAAAAAAAAAAACTTCATCATTTGCCATTACGCACCTTAAGCAATGAGTTAACTAAAGAAGTGAACATCTCTATTATTTAAAATCGCTACTGAAAAAAAAAAAATCGCTATTGAAAAGTATAAGTAAATGAAGTTGGAATATAAGAATTTTAATAACATGAGAGACATTAAATATAACCCAGTTCATCTCCACTGTAGATGGAACAAATACATCTCAGAAAACCTTGCTCAAGGCCAAACAGCAAGTAGTTCTGATGGCTGAACCCTGGATCATTTTACTCTATATATCCACTACTCTTCTGGCTCTGTCGTTATAATACACGATCTCTACATCTTTACTGAGTCATACACAGCCACCAAGTTACTAAAAGTTACACTGAAGTCTTTCAAGTTTTCTAGCAGGCAGGTTCACATTGAACCATCCTAGACATCATGAGGAGAGAAATAGAAACTAAAGCTAATATTTACTATATATTTATTATCCACACTGTGTCAGGCATTTGGCTAAGAAATCTACTTGCAAATATCCCATTTAATAACCCGAAGATTTGCAATATATGAAGTAGGCACTGTAACTTTCTTATTCAGTGTTCACCTGTAAAGAATAGAATCTTTCTCTGATACCTGAGGAAGAAAAAGCTTGTAATCAGAGCGAGGGGGAAACCATAGACCCCAGCCTGAGGTTCTGCCCACACCAGGCTGCCACAACAGTTACTGCCCCTGCAATGGTGGGAAAGTAGATTCTCAAGTCAGGAAGTGCCACTGAGCTGGCGGCTCCAGCCATCACTTCTGCTGCGGAAAATCCCAAAGCCAGGTCCCAGCTACAATGTGTGATTTGCAGAAATAAAATCACACCCAGAACCATAGCTGTAAGGGAGCTGGGGAACGCCCTGGAGAGACTGGAAAGGCAAGAAGTACGGGAGGCACACGAGAAAGCGGCTGGAATGAGTCGATCAAAATGAAATACAAACAAACTTCCAGAAAACTCCAGATGTTTCTGAAACAATGTTTTATCCTTGGGATCAAAATTCCAAAAGGTATAATACTCTCACTTCTATAACAAAATAATGAAAATTAATTTGAACACAATAGCCCATTGAAAGTAGAGAAAGGGTTCTCTAGGAGAAAATTGCAATCTGGAAAAAAGAAAAAAAAAACGTGTTTTATTTTCTGAGTTAATGTCATGTTAATATAAGTCTAACTTTTGGAAGTAAACTTGTAATTACAGTCATTTATTTTATTTATTATTTTGCGCTTTTACCAAAATGAATTTACTGTGGAGTTAGGTCTTGGATAGCTGCCACCCACACTAAAATGAACAGTAATTAAACTTGTTATTAGTGTTTTTAAGAGCATGCTAATGTTTCTCATTAAACACTGGATGGATTGTTTCTCAGCCTATGTTCCATGGTGGATACATTTTATTCTGTCTGTGTTGGCCCGGATGCTGGCAGATGACATGGACTGTCTTCCCAAAATACTGGTAGAAATGAAATGTGTGCATCCTGAGGCAAACTCAGTGAGCACTTAATGAAATCAACGAAGACCCTCCTTGTCAAGGGTGACTTTAAGTGTGTGTAAACAATCCCCACCTCCATAAGCAGGATCAGGTGATTTTACCAGCAGTGATTTTAGGTGATAAAACACCTCTGGTCTGCTGTTCCCATTGAGGGAGATTGTTCTTGGTTTCAACCTTGCAACAAAGCTAAGGATTATGCTTCATTAGGGGATCTCTCCTGAAGAGATGATGTGTCATTTGCTCTCTTGCCATCCATCACTGGGTTCAGAATTTTTAGTTCAAAATGACCATTATTCACTCTTTCAGATTACTTCTTGCTTACTAAATGTGCGTCTGTTCTGCACTATCATCCATGGAGCTCATTCTGTTTATGTTTTTAGAACTTTCAAACACTCATCCTGAATGAAGAGTAGGAACAAGTCATTTGCATTTCTCCCAAAGAACACCAGCTAGATGAGTGATATATCCTAGAGCTCAGATTATTAAATAGTCAGCTGTCCTTCTGGATCATTAAGGGGGCAAACCCCAGTTTGACAGGGACAAAGGTAGGGTATAAAGGGACCCGATTTTCCTGGTTAAGCCCTGTGAATTTCACTTTACAGTGTATGCAAGAATTACCAATGGTTTTATTTTCATTTCATCAAATTATATTCAACCTCAAAAGCTTATTGGGCTGGTGGGANCTGGATCATTAAGGGGGCAAACCCCAGTTTGACAGGGACAAAGGTAGGGTATAAAGGGACCCGATTTTCCTGGTTAAGCCCTGTGAATTTCACTTTACAGTGTATGCAAGAATTACCAATGGTTTTATTTTCATTTCATCAAATTATATTCAACCTCAAAAGCTTATTGGGCTGGTGGGAAATTCTGATCTCTGTCATGACTGGGTGTATCACCTTCAGAGTTCACCCATAATTTAGGCCGTTTTAGAAAAAGAACTTCATCTCGTGGTCGTCTATGGCCACAGCTGAAATCCTCTTTATACAAGTCATAATCCAACAGCTATTTGATTTTTTGCCATGTATGCACCTGGGGATGTATGCTAAGATTAGGAGCCTCTGGAAATCTACCTTCAAACTGCTTCTCATTCCTTTCAAAATCCTGTCACCTTCATGGTGCATCCCCCAAAATTTCAGTTCTAAACATAGGCACTTAGTACCATCTTCTTAGGAAGCTGGACCTTTAAAGACCAAAACCCAGAAGACCGTTCTCTTCCAGGAAATTTCCGCAAGTTAACATTGAAGTACAAGCCTCTCTGAGACAAAAGAGCATAAAACGTGCTAAGAGAGTTTTGCGAAATGTGACTGGGGAGAATTCAGACAAGGAGAAAAAAATTAAGAAGAATTATTTCCATACATTATTCTGAATACTTACCATGTGGCAGGCACTGTTTCAAGTGCTATATCTGAATGATTTTTACTAAACTCTCAAGATAACTCTCCAATGAGGATTAAATGAAAATCAGTAGTATGTGCCAAGCACTATTCTAAGCACATTTTAAATATCATTATTTCATATAAGCTCATAACAACTCTATCAGGTAGGAACTACTGTTATGACCAAATGAAGAACTATGGCATATAAAGATTAACTAAGGTGTTGAAATGGCAACCCACTCCAGTGTTCTTGCCTGCAGAATCTCAGGGATGGTGGAGCCTGGTGGGCTGCCACCTGTGGGGTTGCACAGAGTCGGACACGACTGAAGCGACTTAGCAGCAGTAGCAAGGTGTTGAAAAGCAGCCAGTATACCTTTAGGGAAGTTTATTTATTTTTTTCTTAAATGGGACATTGGGCCTTAAGCACTTAGAAAATAGAAAAAAGATAAAGGCATTTTATTTTTTTATAAGAAAAGTATTTTAAAATTATTCTATCCAGGGCTACATGAATGGCCAGAGTGGACAGTGTCTCTGCCAAAAGATATGCTGTCATAGATCAGACAACAATGATCACTTTCAGGTGTGAAGTAGGTTAACAGCTATTTTGTCCCAATGGCCATTAAAGTGGATACAAAACTGACTCATCATAGCAGTGATTTCACTATTCATACTTAATTACATAGTTACCCTTATAAAACACTAAAGAAAACATGAGGCAATCTAAATAAATTATGTAAAATTACAGGTTCCACATAGATTTAGAAAAAAACAATAGCAGTGGTACCTAATTCCTGAAGTTCAAATAATTCTGCTCTTGGTGTTGGTGGGCAGGGGTGCTGCTGCTGCTGCTAAGTCGCTTCAGTCATGTCCGACTCTGTGCGATCCCATAGGCGGCAGCCCACCAGCCTCCTCCATCCCTGGGATTCTCTAGGCAAGAACACTGGAGTGGGTTGCCATTTCTTTCTCCAGTGCATGAAAGTAAAAAGTGAAAGTGAAGTCGCTCAGTCGTGTCTGACTCTTAGCGACCCCATGGACTGCAGCCCAGCAGGCTCCTCCGTCCATGGGATTTTCCAGGTAGGAGTACTGGAGTGGGGTGCCATTGCCTTCTCCATGGGCAGGGGTGCTAGATATGTGAAAATATGATGGGGGATTAAGGACACATGTCAGCACCTAAAGGAGGCTGGGATCACCCCTGTCAGTGGAGGTATCCAGAGATCACCATACATTCACTTGGGAAAAGGGGAGATGACTTTGGCCGAAACAGAGTCAGTGAACTACAACAGACTGCAGATGACCCTAACAAAGTAAACAATAATGGTGGAAATACCTGCAGAGGCCGAAGTATGAGAAACTTGAATGTTACTTTTCTTTTTTTTTTTTGGAACTGTGGTGTTGGAGGAGACTCTTCAGGGTCCCTTGGACTGCAAGGAGATCCAACCGGTCCATCCTATAGGAAATCAGTTCTGAATGTTCATTGGAAGGACTGATGTTGAAGCTGAAACTCCAATACTTTGCCCACCTGATGTGAAGAGCTGACTCATTGGAAAAGAACCTGATGCTGGAAAAGAGGAAGGCAGGAGGAGAAGGAGACGACAGAGGACGAGATGGTTGGATGGCATCACCGACACAATGGACATGGGTTTGGGTGGACTCTGGGAGTTGGTGATGGACAGGGAGGCCTGGCGTGCTGCAGTTCATGGGGTCGCAAAGAGTCGGAAATGACTGAGCAACTGAACTGAACTGAATATTACCTTTAGACTTGTTTATATAGTTTACAAAGGCTCACTGTAGACATCATCTTTTTTTTTTTCAATTTTGCATATAAAAGTGATACATGTTCCTAATGAAAATTTTAATCAGCAATTAAATATATGAAAAATGAAAATGTTGGTCGCTCAGTTTTGTCCAGCTCTTTGTAACCCCATGGACTGTAGCCTGCCAGGCTCCTCTGTCCATGAGATTCTCCAGACAAGAATACTGGAGTGGGTTTCCATGCCCTTCTCCAGCAGATCATATAAATTAAAAATAATAATAATCTGCATTTACTTCTACTAGGTAACTGCTTTAATAAACTAGGGAATAGTCTTCTAAACTTTGTATATACATGTATACACATGCAAACATATATTTAAATTCTCATAAAAAATTATGTTTAATCTAAAACCTCTATAGCTTGCTCTCTTATTTAACAATCCATTTTGGGCATTTTTCTATGTTAAGCCAAGTAGATTTATCTGCTGTAATAGTTACACAGTATTCCACTTTGCAGATATAGTATTATTGGTTCAACCAAGTCTTGGTTGATTGAAATTTGAGTTCACTGGAAATTTTGGATAAACGATAAAGATTTTAAAGAAAATAAATTGTTTAAATATAACCATCAACAATTTTGCATACTAAGAATGGTGATTGTTCTCTGATCTAGAATAAAATATCTTATTGCATAGAAGAGCTGTCCACTCAGGGCATTCATACAGACTTGTCTGGAAAACTTTAAAACTTAAGGCTTTGTGACAGAAGATGATTTACCAAAGGAATTTTAAACTTTTTTCTAATTATAGATTTCCTCTGAAAATCAGATCAAAATCCGCATACAGTAATTCCTCTAGATATACAAATTTCTTACTGAGAGCACGTTTGTAAGTTCAATTTTATTATTAAGTCCAATAAAGTTAGCTTCTGTGTGTGTGTGTGTGTGTGTGTGTGTGTGTGTGTGCGTGCTTGGGCACACTCACTCAGTCCTGTCCAGCTCTTTGTGATCCCCTGGACTGTAGTCTGCCGGGGTGGAGTAGGTTGCCATTTCCTACTCCAGGGGACCCTCCTGACCCAAGGATAGAACTTGTGTCTCTTGCATGCTCTGCATTTGTGGGCAGATTCTTTACCACTGCACCACCTTAAACCCTAACGTTAGTCTAGATATGCAATTAACACAGTTGGCTATTAGTACTGTAGAGTAATAGGCTTAAAATACTTGTCACACAAATATATATAAAACAAACATGAAAAAGAAAACATGTCAAGATTAAAGAAAACATATTTAACTTTACTGTACAGTAGTAGTACAGTGCAACAGCTGGCACATGGGAGCTGGCACTGGGTGAGCAGGCCCGAAGACTTACTGATCGGAGGAGAGAGAGGAGACGGGAAAGCTGGAGAAGCGTCAGCACCGAGATGGAGGGGAAGCTGCAGTTTCATTCGCACCTGATGTGGATGGCACAAGTTCTGGTTCCTTGCTGGATTCAATTCTGTCTACCTTTTTGAAAAAAATGATCCAGTGATGTCTGGATAGTAGCTCCTTTATTTTTCTCATCATAGATAACACAGTAGCTGCTGCTGCTGCTGCTAAGTCACTTCAGTCGTGTCCGACTCTGTGTGACCCCATGGACTGCAGCCCACCAGGCTCCTCCTTCCATGGGATTTGCCAGGCAAGACTACTGGAGTGGGGTGCCATTGTCTTCTCCCAACACAGTAGCACTGGATTGCATTCTGTAAGGTTGCTGCAACCCTCATGTACCCTGGTACATTCTGGGCCTGTGTCTCAAAAACTAACAGTGCCTCCTCAAATAAAGAAAATCCCCTTGCCTTTCCTGCACTGTGAGCCTCTTAGGTTGTCTAGTTCTTCTTACTCTTGTTTCTCTTTGTCCTTTCTCTGGGCCTCCAGTTCCATCAGGTCTTCATGATTAAGCTCCTCTTGTTGCATAGTAACAGTACTGCACAGCAAAGTACACAAAATCACAACAAGTGGTAAAGGATGCGTGCATCTGACAATGTGCAGCAGACCCGTGAACTAACATGTGAATGGACATGGGAACATGCATTCACATATGAAAGTTTGAAACTTCAAGATTCATGTGTAGGGGGCTTACTTAACTTTCTTCCCAGAAAACTGTAGTAGTTTCCACTCAACTTCAGGGATTGAACACTTGAAGCTTTTAAGTGGAGAAGTATTATATTGTACCATGTGTTACAGAGAGCCAAGATTGCAGACAGTGAAAATAGCTGATTATTGCAAGTGCTTAATGATGGTAGCAAAAATTAGAAAAGGGGGGGGAAAGAATGATGAGATATTAAGAAAAACTAAACCCAATTTGATAACTGATTGCACAAGAAGAGTAAGGGGGAGTGTATACTTAAAAGTGATTGCAAACTTTTGATTTGGGGTGAAACAATGATGGCTTTAATTGTCACTTGACAACTTGGTCATGTCAGAAAGAAGATGGAACAAACAAGAANTGCACAGCAAAGTACACAAAATCACAACAAGTGGTAAAGGATGCGTGCATCTGACAATGTGCAGCAGACACGCGAACTAACATGTGAATGGACATGGGAACATGCATTCACATATGAAAGTTTGAAACTTCAAGGTTCATGTGTAGGGGGCTTACTTAACTTTCCTCCCAGAAAACTGTAGTAGTTTCCACTCAACTTCAGGGATTGAACCCTTGAAGCTTTTAAGTGGAGAAGTATTATATTGTACCATGTGTTACAGAGAGCCAAGATTGCAGACAGTGAAAATAGCTGATTATTGCAAGTGCTTAATGATGGTAGCAAAAATTAGAAAAGGGGGGGAAAGAATGATGAGATATTAAGAAAAACTAAACACAATTTGATAACTGATTGCACAAGAAGAGTAAGGGGGAGTGTATACTTAAAAGTGATTGCAAACTTTTGATTTGGGGTGAAACAACGATGGCTTTAATTGTCACTTGACAACTTGGTCATGTCAGAAAGAAGATGGAACAAACAAGAAGATTGGAAGGAAAAGAGGGCGGGAGAGGAAGAAAGGAAGAAGAAAAGAAAAGAAAAATAGTTAATGTTACATGGTCAAGAAAATAGGAAAAGTAGTTACATAATTAAGGCTGATTATTTTTAAAAGAACCAGGACCCTCCAAGAATCTGATACAAAGCGAGAATACTGATGCATGGAAGGGAAAGGCTCTTCTTCCAAGGAGACGTTTTTATTTACTTAAAATATCAAGATGCAATAGAATCCTCTTCTAGCAAGTGCTATGAACCACTAGGTTTCAGGCAGGTCAAACAAAGAAGGTCCTACAAACTAAACCTGCATTCTTTAAAAAAAAAAGTAAATTGAGACAAGCTGAAAGGAAACCACTTCATTGATCTAAGGCTATCAATAATTCACAGAGAATGATCAAAAACTGGCCACCCTACTTGATCNCACAGCCCCACACAAATGCAAAGATATTTGCAACTTAGCCTCTTCTTCGGGGAGAAACAGCAGGCTTACGGAACAGCCAGCTGCTCTTCTCCCACTCCATTACATGGCTATTTGACTACATATGTAGGCATCTTCTGTCTCCATCAAGATATGGATCTATTTTTAAATCTACCTATTTATTTATGGCTGTGTTGGGTCTTCATTGCTGTGAGAGCTTTTCGCTAGTTGCAGTGGGCAGGCTTCTCATTGTGGTGGCTTCTCTTGTTGCAGAGCACGGCCTCTGGGCTGTGGGGGCTTCAGTAGCTGTGGCATGCGGGCTCAGTCGCTGCAGGCTCCAGAGCACAGGCTCATTAGTTGTGGCACACTGGCTTAGCTGCTTTACAGCGTGTGGAATCTCCCCAGATCAGGGATTGAACCCATGTCTCCCACACTGGCAGGCGGATTCTTTATCCCTGAGCCAGCAGCAAAGTCTGAAGATGTCAGCGATGCTGATTCTCTCCTGTACTCAGCNCACAGCCCCACACAAATGCAAAGATATTTGCAACTTAGCCTCTTCTTCGGGGAGAAACAGCAGGCTTACTGAACAGCCAGCCGCTCTTCTCCCACTCCATTACAAGGCCATTCGACTACATATGTAGGCATCTTCTGTCTCCATCAAGATATGGATCTATTTTTAAGTCTACCTATTTATTTATGGCTGTGTTGGGTCTTCATTGCTGTGAGAGCTTTTCTCTAGTTGCAGTGGGCAGGCTTCTCATTGTGGTGGCTTCTCTTGTTGCAGAGCACGGCCTCTGGGGTGTGGGGGCTTCAGTAGCTGTGGCATGCGGGCTCAGTAGCTGCAGGCTCCAGAGCACAGGCTCATTAGTTGTGGCACACTGGCTTAGTTGCTTTACAGCGTGTGGAATCTCCCCAGATCAGGGATTGAACCCCTGTCTCCCACATTGGCAGGCAGATTCTTTATCCCTGAGCCAGCAGCAAAGTCTGAAGATGTCAGCGATGCTGATTCTCTCCTGTACTCAGCATTGAGGCAAAACTATATAAGGCTTCCATTAAACACTTTGTATGTTCTCTTGATTGATTGATTAAAATGAGTATAACAGGATGAACACATACACAGCTTGCTGGCAAGTAAACAGTTCCAGAATAGCCAATATATCTGGGTTTAAACTGTATCCTTGAGTAAATTATACTTGCTTTCTAACACTAAAGTAAATTTTCCTGAACCTCACGTTTTTCCTGTCAGAAGTTTCTTTTATTATCACTATATCACAACAAATTAGTGGACTTTAATGAAAAAGCATAATTTTAAGTACTCTAAACTATGCAGTTCCCAAGTATTCTTCTAACCTTACATTAGAACCAGGATATATAAACCCTTTTCCTTTTAACAAAAGCTGAAGGACTGTATATTTATAATGCATTCATTATTTATATAGAAATACAGTGATTGAAGCTTACATAAGGACTTCTTAGAAATAAAATAACTGAAATGAAAATAAAATCTGTGCTTGAAATTGAAACTAAATCCTTTTTATGCATTCATATATCAAGACTTTTTTCAGGCAAGTTTTTGTTCCATTTAAAATAAATCTGATAGAAATTCTCATTGTTTAATGTCCCCAATAACAACTATACTCTATCTTTTAATATCAGAAAGGTTCTATTTACTGAGTAAAGTTATCCTCAGTTAAACAATTAACACTTTAATTGGTTATATTACAATCAGCATTTATGATATAGAAAAACACAATAATTTCACTTCTACTAACAACTTGAAATTACTTTGCATGATTATGGCAACTTTCTTTATTTCATTACTGGCATGATTTTTAAGAAAGGCTCAAGATAAGTCCAATAAAATGTGATGTCTCATTTCAGAACCTAAACTACAATATGTTTCAAACATACTACAGAAAAGTATTAAAAGGTTGCATATCAAAAAAAAAAAAAAGATAAAAGACTTACACTGTGATTTTTTAAGTCCTATAACTTTCAGAGGACACTCATATGGTGCTTCATATGATCCTTACTAAAAGCCTGAGTTAGGTGGCATATACAGATGGAACATTTTTTTCCTGTGTTCATCTCACAAATCAGGGAAATTTTGCTCAAAGAGAATAGGTGACTTGCCCAGCACTTTAGCATGCCAACCATCAGTTAGCTATTACCGTTTGACAAAACACACTAAAACTTATTAATAGTAGAAAATATTAAATATGCTTTGCTCATGAATCTTTGGGTTAATAATCTAATCTGGGCTCAACTAGGTGATTCGTCTGAGCTTGGCTGGGATTACTCATGTGTCTGCAAAAATAAACAGAAATGGGCAAATATAATCGAGATGACCATTATATCAACTACTGTGGGAAAGAATCCCTTAGAAGAAATGCAGTAGCCCTTACAATCAACAGAGGACTCCAAAATGCAGTACCACCTTACCTGGCTTCTGAGAAACCTGCACGCGAGTCATGAAACAACACTTAGAACCGGACACAGAACAACTGACAGGTTCAAAACTGGGAAAGGAGTACATCAAGGATCTATAGTTTCACCCAGCTTATTTAACTTATATGCAGAGTTCATTGTGCAAAATCCTGGTCTGGATGAATCGCAAGCTGGAATCCAGACTGCTGGGAGAAATATCAACAACCTCAGATACGCAGCTGATACCTCTCTAATGGCAGANTCAAAACTGGGAAAGGAGTACATCAAGGATCTATAGTTTCACCCAGCTTATTTAACTTATATGCAGAGTTCATTGTGCAAAATCCTGGTCTGGATGAATCGCAAGCTGGAATCCAGACTGCTGGGAGAAATATCAACAACCTCAGATACGCAGCTGATACCTCTCTAATGGCAAAAAAGTGAAGAGGAACTAAAGAGCCTCTTGATGAGGGTGAAAGAAGAGAGTGAAAAGCTGGCTTGAAACTCAACACTCAAGAAACTAAGATCATGGCATACAGTCCTATCACTCCATGGTGAAGAGAAGGGGGAAAAGTGAAAGTAGCAACAGATTTTATTTCTTGAGCTCCAAAATCACTGAGGATGATGAATGTAGCCATGAAATTAGAAAACACTTCCTCCTTGGAAGTGAAGTGACAAATATTCAAGGGATTAGATCTGATAGAGTGCCCGAAGAACCATGGACAGAGGTTTGTGACATTGTAAGGAAACAGACAGAGCTGGACTCCATCTTAGGCCTGTTCATGCTGATCATGCTTGGCCACCTCTCCAATGAACTCTGAACTCTGCGCTTAGTGCCTATGGAAACTACAATAGAAGGATAAGACCCCCTCTGGACAGGGGAATCTTGAAGATCACATCCAGATTACTCGTCACCTAAAACATATCTAATCACCCCTACCTCTGGACAGATCATAATTCTTTCTGTATCTATTGGGATGTAACTGTAGGCTTATTGATTATTAACTGTTTGAACACCTAACACATGAATGATGGTGTTATTGTGATTGTATTTACCCTTCCTTTGTTTTATGTAAGTCTCAAGGAAATTGGAGTAGTGGGTTCGGACACGTACACATGGGGTATAAAAGATTTTTACAAATGCTGGTTGGGATCCTTGACTAAGAGGAGACTCTGCCTTGGGCCCGCCGGTGTAATAAACTGCACTCCACTATCTGTATTGTCTTTCTGAATGAGTTTGTTTCCCAGAACACATGGCTATAACAGTACAGGAGGCTGTGATCAAGACCATCCCCAAGAAAAAGAAATGCAAGTAGGCAAAATGGTTGTCTGAGGAGGCCTTACAAATATCTGAGAAAAGAAGAGAAGCTAAAGGTAATGAAGAAAAGGAAAGGTAAACCCATTTGAAAGCAGAGTTCCAAAGAACAACAAGGAGAGATAAGAAACCCTTCCTCAGTGATCAATGCAAAGAAATAGAGTAAAACAATAGAACAGGAAAGACTAAAGATCTCTTCAAGTAAATTCAAGATACCAAGTGAATATTTCAAAAATGGGCACAATAAAGGACAGAAATGATATCGGCCTAACAGAGGCAGAAGATATTAAGAACAGGTGGCAAGAATACTCGGAACTATACAAAAAAGATCTTCATGACCAAGATAACCAAAATGGTGTGATCACTCACCTAGAGCCAGATGCCTTAGGAAGCATCCCTACGAACAAAGCTAGTAGAGGTGATGGAATTCCAGTTGAGCTCTTTCAAATCCTAAAAGATCATGCTGTGAAAGTGCTGCACTCAATATGCCAGCCTATTTGGAAAACTCAACAGTGGCCACAGGACTGGAAAAAGTCAGTTTTCATTCCAATCCCAAAGGCAACGCCAAAGAATGCTCAAACTACCACACAACTTCACTCATCTCACATGATAGCAAAGTAATGCTCAAAATTTTCCAGGCCAGGCTTCAACTGCACGTGAACCATGAACTTCCAGATGTTCAAGTTGGATTTAGAAAAGGCAGAAGAACCAGAGATCAAATTGCCAACATCTGTTAAATCATGGAAAAATCAAGAGAGTTCCAGAAAAACATCTGCTTCTGCTTTACTGACTATGCCAAAACCTTTGACTGTGTGGATCACAACAGACTGGACAATTCTGAAAGAGATTGGAATACCAGACCACTTTACCTGCCTTCTGAGAAATCTGTACACAAGTCAAGAAGAAACAGAACTAGACATAGAACAACAGACTGGTTCCAAATCAGGAAAGAAGTACATGAAGGCTGTATATTATCACCCTGCTTATTTCAGTTATATGCAGAATACATCATGCGAAATGCTGGGCTGTATGAAGCACAGGCTGGAATCAAGACTGCCAAAATAAGTATTAATAACCTCATGTACACAAACTACACCACCCTTATGGCAGAAATTGAAGAGGAACAGAAGAGTCTCTTGTGAAAGTAAAAGAGGAGAGTGAAATATTTGGCTTAAAACTCAGCATTCAGAAAACTAAGATCATGGCATCTGGTCCCATCACTTGATTGGGAAATAATGGAAACAGTGACAGACTTTATTTGGGGGTGGCTCCAAAATCACTGCAGATGGTGATTGCAGCCATGAAATTAGAAGACACTTGCTCCTTGGAAGAAAAGCTATGACATGACTAACCTGGACAGCATATTAAAAAGCAGAGGCATTACTTTGCCACCAAAGCTCAAAGCTATGTTTTTTCCAGTAGTCATGTATGGATGTGAGAGTTGGACTATAAAGAAAGCTGAGCACCAAAGAATTGATGCTTTTGAACTATGATGTTGGAAAAGACTCTTGAGAGTCCCTTGAACTTCAGTGAGATCCAACCAGTCCATCCTAAAGGAAATCAATCCTGAATATTCATTGGAAGGACTGAAGCTGAAGGTGATGCTCCAATATTTTGGCCAACCTGATGCGAAGAACTGACTCATTGGTAGAGACCCTGATGCTGGGAAAGACTGAAGGCAGGAGAAGAAGCTGTTGACAGAGGATGAGATAGTTGAATGGTATTACCAACTCGACAGGCATGAGTTTGAGTATACTCTGGGAGTTGATGATGGACAGGGAAGTCTGTTGTGCTACAATCCATTAGGTCGCAAAGAGTCAGACACTACTGAGGAATATTATTTTCATATTATTCATTGTTAGGGTATAAAAACACAAATACATTTTGTGTGTTGACTCTGCATCCTGAAGCTTCACTGAATTTCATTTATTAGCTCTAACAACTCTGTGTGTGTGTGTGTGTGTGTGTATGTGTGTAATTTTTAGTGAAAAATGAAAAATGAAAGTGCTAGTTGCTCAGTTGTGTGTGATTCTCTGCGACCTCATGGACGGTAGCCCACCAGCCTCCTTTGTCCATGAAATTCTCTGGGCAAAAATACTGGAGTGGCCAGCCATTTCATTCTCCAGGGAATCTTCCCCACACAGGGATCGAATCTGGGTCTCTTACATTGCAAGCAGATTCTTCACCTTCTGAGTTACCAAGATTATTTCACCTGCTGAGATCATTTTACTCCTTTCTTTTCCATTTGGATGCCTCTTCTTTCATGTTTAATTGTTCTAGCTAAGACTTCCAGTACAAATTTGAATAGAAGTATATGTCCTTTTTTATTCCTGAATTTAGAGGAAAAGTCTTTTAACACTAAATCTGATGTTAACTGTGGGGTTTTCACATATGGCTTTCGTTACACTGACATGGTTTCTTTCTTTCCCTAGTTTATTGAGGATTTCACCATGAAATGGTACTTTATGCTGTCAAATGTTTTTCCTGCATAAATTGAGATGATTTTTCCCTTCATTCTGTTAATATGATGTGTTATACTGGTTGACTTTCATATACTGTACCAGGCTTTCTTTGCAGGAATAAATCATACTTGGTCATGATGTACAGCCTGTTTAATGAGCTGTTGAATTCTGTTTGCTACTGTTTTACTGAGGATTGTTCTTGTTTAGTCACTCAGTTGTCTGACTCTTTGGTAGCCCCATGGACTGTAGCCCACCAGGCTCTTCTGTCCATGGGATTTCCCAAGCAAGAATACTTGAGTGAGGTGCCATTTCCTTCTCCAAGGGGTCTTCTTTTCTCAGGGACCAACTCCACATTTCCTGCATTGGCAGGAGGATTCTTTACCACTGAGCCATTTGGGAAGCCTTTACTGGAGGTACTTTTTATCAATAACCATAAGGGATAGATAGAATTTTTGAAGAGCTTCATCTGGCTTTGGTATCAAAGTACTGCTGGCCTCATAGAATGAGTTACTACTACTACTACTACTAAGTCGCTTCAGTCATGTCGGACTCTGTGTGACCCCAGAGACGGCAGCCCACCAGGTTTCCCTGTCCCTGGGATTCTCCAGGCAAAAACACTGGAGTAGGTTACCATTTCCTTCTCCAATGCGTGAAAGTGAAGTCGCTCAGTCTGACTCTTAGCGACCCCACAGACTGCAGCCCACCAGGCTCCTCCGTCCATGGAATTTCCCAGGCAAGAGTACTGGAGTGGGGTGCCATTGCCTTCTCAGATAGAATGAGTTAGAAAGTATTAATTCCCTCTTCAGTTTTTGGAAAAGGATGGAGCTTATTCATTCTTTAAATGTTTGCTATAGCATAATGGTTAAGCCATCTGGTCATGAGTTTTTTTTTTCTTTGTTAGGCAGCTTTTGATTACTGATTAAAACTCAGAAGTAGTTAGGGATCTATTCAGATTTTCTGTTGCTTTATGGATCTATCTTGGTAGGCTGTATATGTCTAAGAATTTCTCAATTTCATCTAGATTGTTCAATTTTTGACATACAGTTGTTCATAGTAATATTTTATAGTTCTTTTTATTCCTGTAAAATTGGTAGTAATATAAATTTCATTTCTGATTTTAGTAATAGGAGTATTATCTTTTTCTTTCCTAGTTAGTCCAGTCAAGAGCTTGTCAAAAACCTATTTCTTATTTTCAATGATTTTCTCAGTTGTTCTTCTACTCTCTATTTCATTCCTCTCTGGCCTAAGCTTATTATTTTATTTATTTCATTCTCCCAGCTTTGGTCTTAGTTTGTTCTTTTTTTATTTTTTGTGAAGGTTGAAAGTTAGGTTATTGATTTGAGATCTTACCTCTTTTTAACTGTAAGTATATGTAGCCATATATTCCCCTTGAACACTATTTTGTTGCATCCCATGAGTTTTACTACCTTGTGATTGCATTCTTGTCTTCATCTGATTAAAGTCATTTTTAAAAGTTCCCCTGTACTGTTCCCCTGATTTACTGTTCGATCCAAAAGTTGTTTAAGAGTATACTGTTTAATTTCCACATACCTGTGCATTTTTCTTCCTTTTTTTCTTTTTGCTAATAATTTCATTACACTGTTATAAAAATGACACTTTTATTTCCACCTTTTAAAATATATTATGACTTGTTTTGTTGTCTAACAAATAAATGGTCTATCCTGGAAAACATTCTGTGTAGATGTGAGAAAAATTTATATTCTGATTTTGTTGTTCAGAGTATTCCTCACATATCTATTAGGTCCAATTGGTCTAAAATGTTCAAATACTCCATTTCCTTATTGATCTTTTCATTTTTCTATCCATTAGTGAAAGTGAAATATTAATGTCTCCTACTATAATTGTAGATCTAACTGTTTCTACCTTCAATTCTTTCTATACTAGTTTCATGTAGTTTAGCAACTCTACTGTTTGGTACATATATATTTTTAAGTGTTATGTATTCTTGGTAGAATGATCATTTTTATCAACCTATAATGCCCTCCTTTGTCTCCTGTAAGAGTTTTTGACTTAAAGTCTACTTCATCAGATATTAATTTAGCCATCTTTGTTACTTATTTGGTTATTATGTGTGTGGAATATATTTTCTATTCTCTCACTTGTAACCTATGTATGTCCTGAGATCTAAAATGAAACTGTTATAGACAGCATGTAGTTGTATTTTGTCTTTTGTATTATTTCAATTCATTCTGCTAATCTGTGACATAAGAATCTGAGACATATGAATGGTGTGCATTGTGGTTAAGATTATATTAGAAGACAAAATGTATTTCAAATTGTAATATAAGGCATATAAAAGTACAATATTACAATCAGAGAAAATATCACACTAAAAGGAAACAATATGAGGTAGTACTATAATATTTTAACCTAGGAGTATGAGTGAAAATTATATGTAAATATACAGAATAAATTGAACATGTAACTAAAGAATGATATGCTATGCAAAAAAAAAAAGTTCTACAAATGCATGGATGAATTCACATTAAGAAATCAAGTAATACAGTCCAACATGATAACATACAACATGATAACATACTAAAGGAGTAAAAATATCTGGCACCTTTTTTAAGGGTAAAATAGTTATAAAATTCAGCATCTATTACTGATTTGATTAAATAAAGAATAAACCTGTGTTCATGCAAAACCAACAGACTATACCAATTTAAATGGGAAAGTCATTAAATGAAAAGTGCTGGGAAAGGNACATGATAACATACTAAAGGAGTAAAAATATCTGGCACCTTTTTTAAGGGTAAAATAGTTATAAAATTCAGCATCTATTACTGATTTGATTAAATAAAGAATAAACCTGTGTTCATGCAAAACCAACAGACTATACCAATTTAAATGGGAAAGTCATTAAATGAAAAGTGCTGGGAAAGGCCCATGGTACTACTATTTTTACTCAACATTATTCTGACTTGTCTATAAAATGCAATACCAAAGAGTAAGAAGCAATGACTTTTTGATAGAGCAGCAATTAAAAAATAAAAATTTATGTACTAGAAAAAATGATTCAAATAGCAAAAAGTTTCAAAATATACAGAAATAAAATTAACCACAAAATACTCAAACCAATGTGAAGCAAGCCATATAGATTTTTGACAGATACATCATAATCCTAAACAGGAATCTTAATAGCATAGGAATGTAATTTCTCCTCAAACTTATTTATGAATGTAATAATTTTTAATCAAATTTTCAATGGGATTATATGAAGGATGTTCAGCAATTTTAATTTAGTGTTGACTTCTATGCATGTACAAGAACAGCAAAGAATATTAAATAGTGGTTATGCCCAATAAAGTAACAAAAGCTACAATAATTAAGCATGAGATTTGTGTAGACATAGAAACATAAATGTCAATAAGACAGAAAACAAAATAAGTATCTGCCTATCAGAAAATTTAATCTTATACAACATAGGCTAATTTTCCAACCACCAAAGAAGAATAACTATTGAATATATTGCAAATAAACAGTCGGTCATTCATTTTGAAACAATATGCATGTTCTTACACATGCACATACACACACATATCTCAGTTCTTTTCTCATGCCATAAAATTGATGAAATTCAGATGAATGAAGTTTGAAAAGTAAAAACTAAAACTGTATATATATTTTTCTTAAGTTACAGGGATATTTGGGGAGACACCGTAAGGTGTCTCTTTAAAAAATACTTGGAATGAGTAAAAAGTAAAATGTTCCACTGGGGCTTCTCAGGTGGCACTGGTGGTAAAAAAATCCACCTGCCAATACAGGAGTCACAGAAGATGCACTTTTGATTACTGGGTCAGGAATATCCCCTGGAGGCGGTAATGGCACCCCATTCCAGTATTCTTGCCTGAGAAATCCCATGGACAGAGGAGCCTAGCAGCCTAGACTCCATGGAGTCACAAACAGTCAGACATGACTGAAGCAACTGAGCATGCCTGCTGCTGCTGCTGCTAAGTCACTTCAGTTGTGTCCGACTCTGTGCGACCCCACAGATGGCAGCCCACCAGGCTCCCCTATCCCTGGGATTCTCCAGGCAAGAACACTGGAGTGGATTGCCGTTTCCTTCTCCAGAGCATGGATAATGGACCCGTGGCTGATTCATGTTGATGTATGGCAAAACCAATGCCATATTGTAAAGTAAAAAAATAAAATCTGAAAAATATAAATAAATAAATATAAAAATATTATAAATTAACAAAAACAATATTTACCTTGTAGGATTATTGTGAATGGATGTAAATGAAGTTTAATATAGAACCTCATAAACAGTGAAAAATATCTGTTACTTCTCTTCCACAAGTCACTTCTGCATTTCTATGATGTGCCCAGGAGATAATTTTCAGAAAATAATGTAACTGTTGCCACAGCAATTGAAAAGCAAACAAACAAAATCTGTGTTGGCATCCTGGCTTAGAGAGATCCCTGCATCCCCAAAACAAAGACCTCCTCTTATATTAAGAGTTTTAACTCATTTATTTTTGTATCCAAATGTTTTTATTATTTATTATATAATATACATATATTTAAAAACTGATTACTTAATGCAGGTAATGCTTTCTATTTAATATTTGCCATCATAAATTCCTGCAAAGAATTATTGCTACATTTCTTTAAATCTCATATTCATCATTAGTGCTTCATTTTAACACAAAAACTTTTGTTTCTACACTCCCTAAGATTTGTTTTGATTTGTTACTATATGGCTGGCTTCACACACCATGTTTCTCTGCCTTCCACTAGAAAACTTAATGGGTATTGCATTCCCATTGTTCCCTGAAATTGGATAATTTGTTTGTCACTCATGTTAGAAAATAACTGAGCTTGCTCTAACTGTTGTATGTGTCCTGAAAAGTACATAATATTAAACTTATCAGGTTAATTATTTTAAGTATACAGTTCAGGAGTGTCAAGTATATTCACAAAATTGTGTAATAGAATTCTAGAACTTTTTCATCCTGTGGCCCTGCAATTCTTTCCCAACTAAAGACTGATTCCCCTGGCCAGTGATTTCAACAGTCANTCTGCATTTCTATGATGTGCCCAGGAGATAATTTTCTAAAAATAAGGTAACTGTTGCCACAGCAACTGAAAAGCAAACAAACAAAATCTGTGTTGGCATCCTGGCTTAGAGAGATCCCTGCATCCCCAAAACAAAGACCTCCTCTTATATTAAGAGTTTTAACTCATTTATTTTTGTATCCAAATGTTTTTATTATTTATTATATAATATACATATATTTAAAAACTGATTACTTAATGCAGGTAATGCTTTCTATTTAATATTTGCCATCATAAATTCCTGCAAAGAATTATTGCTACATTTCTTTAAATCTCATATTCATCATTAGTGCTTCATTTTAACACAAAAACTTTTGTTTCTACACTCCCTAAGATTTGTTTTGATTTGTTACTATATGGCTGGCTTCACACACCATGTTTCTCTGCCTTCCACTAGAAAACTTAATGGGTATTGCATTCCCATTGTTCCCTGAAGTTGGATAATTTGTTTGTCACTCATGTTAGAAAATAACTGAGCTTGCTCTAACTGTTGTATGTGTCCTGAAAAGTACATAATATTAAACTTATCAGGTTAATTATTTTAAGTATACAGTTCAGGAGTGTCAAGTATATTCACAAAATTGTGTAATAGAATTCTAGAACTTTTTCATCCTGTGGCCCTGCAATTCTTTCCCAACTAAAGACTGATTCCCCTGGCCAGTGATTTCAACAGTCAACTTTCTACTTCCTGTTTCTATGCCTTGGAGTCCTTGAGATATTGCATATGAGTGGGATTATACAGTATTTGTCCTTTTGTGACTGTGTTATTTTGCTTACTGTGATGTCTTTCAGTTTACCATACTATAGTATGTAATAGAATTTCCTTCTTTTTAAAGGCTATATAATATTTCATTATACAGTTACATAACATTGCACATATTACATAATACTGTATGTACATTCCATTATACATTTATAATATTTTATGTATATTAATAATGTATGTATGCATATACATTATATACATATATAAGCACTATAGACATATGAATTATATGCATAATTATACAATACATATAATATATAATGTAATAATGTAATAATACATATTTATATAATGTAATATATACATTATATAATAGCATATGTATATTCCATATTTTCTTAATTGACCTATCAGTTAATACATGTTTGAGTTTCTTCTACCTCTTGGCTATTTTGAATAATGCTGCCATAAACAGTGATGTGCTGGAATCTCTCCAAGATCATGATTTGACTGGAGGTAGGATTTCTTGGTCATATGGTAGCGCTTTACAAATCATTGAGGAATGTACACTCATAAAAATGATTTTTTTCTTGTGTTTATTTCAGACTGACATCTTTACATGTTATTGGNCTTCCTGCTACATGAAGATACAATGAGGAACAGTCACTCAGAAGAGTGTCCTCACCCAACAATAATGGAACGTGATCAATGACTTGCATCCTCTAGAACTATGAGAAGTAAGTTTGTTTTTCATAAACTACCCAGTCTGTGGTACTTGGTTATAGCAGCCCAGATGGACAAAGATGATAACTTTCAGTAAATTATCATAATAGATCATGCTCTACTTTTTGTTTGAGAGTTGTTATTTTTTGTATTCATTTGTCTGTGTGTAATTTGTTTGTAATGGTGGGAGAAGGGTTATCTAATCTTCCCCACTTCAGTTCAGTTCAGTCACTCAGTTGTGTTTGACTCTTTGTGGCCCCATGGACAGCTTCCCTGTCTGTCACCAACTCCCAGAGTCTACTCAAACTCATGTCCATTGTGTCGGTGATGCCATCCAACCATCTCATCCTCTGTTGTCCCCTTCACCTCTCGCCTTAAATGTTTCCCAGCATCAGGGTCTTTCCAATGAGTCAGCTCTTTACATAAGGTAGCCAAAGTATCAGAGTTTCAGCTTCAGCATCAGTCCCTCCAATGAATCCTCAGGACTTATTTCCTTTAGGATGGNCTGTTGTCCCCTTCACCTCTCGCCTTAAATGTTTCCCAGCATCAGGGTCTTTCCAATGAGTCAGCTCTTTACATAAGGTGGCCAAAGTATCAGAGTTTCAGCTTCAGCATCAGTCCCTCCAATGAATCCTCAGGACTTATTTCCTTTAGGATGGACTCCTTGCAGTCCAAGGGACTCTCAAGAGTCTTCTCCAACACCACAGTTCAAAGGCATCAACTCGTCGGTGCTCAGCTTTCTTTATGGTTCAACTCTTACATTCATACATGACTACTGGAAAAATCATAGCTTTGACTAGAGGGGTCTTTGTTGGCAAAGTAATGTCTTTGCTTTTTAACAGGCTGTCTAGGTTGGGCATAGCTTTTCTTCCATGAAGCAAGCGTCTTTTAATTTCATGGCAGCAATCACCATCTGCTATTTTGGAGCCCCCCAAAATAAAGTCTTTGACTGTTTCTATTGTTTCCCCATTAACTTGCCATGAAGAGATGGGACTGGATGCCATGATCTTAGTTTTCTAAATGCTGAGTTTTAAGCCAAATTTTTCACTGTCCTCTTTCACTTTCAGCAAGAGGCTCTTTAATTCTTCTTTGCTTTCTGCCAAAAGGGTCGTGTCATCTGCCTATCTGAGGTTATTGATATTTCTCCAGACAATCTTGATTCTAGCTTATGCTTCATTCAGCTGGGCATTTCACATGATGTACTCTGCATATGAGTTAAATAAGCAGGGTGACAATATACAGCCTTGATGTACTCCTTTCCCAATTTGGAACGAGTCTGTTGTTCCACGTCCAGTTCTAACTGTTGTTTTTTGACCTGCATACAGATTTCTCAGGAGGCAGGTCAACTGGCCTGGTATTCCCATTCTTGAAGAATTTTCCACAGTTTATTGTGATCCACTGGAGAAGGCAATGGCACCCCACTCCAGTACTCTTGCCTGGAAAATTCCGTGGATGGAGGAGCCTGGAAGGCTGCAGTCCATGGGGTCGGTGAGGGTTGGACATGATTGAGCAAGTTCACTTTCACTTTTCACTTCCATGCACTGGAGAAGGAAATGGTGACCCACTCCAGTGTTCTTGCCTGGAGAATCCCAGGGACGGGGGAGCCTGGTGGGCTGCTGTCTATGGGGTCACACAGAGTCAGACACAACTGAAGTGACTTAGCAGTAGCAGCAATATTGTGATCCACACAGTCAAAGATTTTGGCATAGTCAATAAAGCAAAAGTGCTTTTTTGTTGATCCAGTTGATGTTGGCAATTTGATATCTGGTTCCTCTGCATTTTCTAAATCCAGTTTGAACATCTGGAAGTTCATAGTTCACATACTGTCGAAGCCTGGCTTGGAGAATTTTGAGCATTACTTTGCTAGCATGTGAGATGAGTACAATTGTGTGGTAGTTTGAACATTCTTTGGCATTGCCTTTCTTTGAGATTGGAATGAAAACTGACCTTTTCCAGTCCAGTGGCCACTGCTGAGTTTTCCATATTTGTTGGCATATTGAGTGCAGCACTTTCACAGCATTATCTTTTAGGATTTGAAATAGCTCATCTGGAATTCCATCACCTCTACTAGTTTTGCTTGTAGTGATGCTTCCTAAGGCCCACTTGACTTCACATTCCAGGATGTCTGGCTCTAGGTGAGTGATCACACCATTGTGATTATCTGGGTCATGAAAATCTTTTTTGTACAGTTTTTCTATATATTCTTGCTGCCTCTTCTTAATATGTTCTGCCTCTGTTAAGTCCAAACAATTTCTGACCTTTATTGTGCCCGTCTTTGCATGAAATGTTCCCTTGGTATCTCAGATTTTCTTGGAGAGATCTCTAGTCTTTCCCATTCTTTTGTTTCCCTCTATTTCTTTGCACTGATCGCTGAGGAATGCTTTCTTATCTCTCCTTGCTATTCTAAGAAACTCTGCATTCAAATGGGTATACCCTTCATTTTCTCCTTTGCCTTTTGCTTCTCTTTTCTCAGCTATCTGTAAGGCCTCATCAGACAACCATTTTGCCTTTTTGCATTTCTTTTTTCTTGGGTATGATCTTGATCACTGACTCCTGTACAATATCATGAACTTTCATCCATATTTCTTCAGGCACTCTATCTGTCAGATCTAATGCCTTGAATCTATTCGTCACTTCCCCATTTAATTATACATTTTGAGAAAAGAGGAGTAAAGACTCAAATTCCATATAGCATTTGTTCTTAGAAATTAAGTCTCCCTTTCGAATACATCAATCTCAGACAAAATTCTAGAATGACCTCAAACGAAATGGGTTGTACTTATTACTATTTTCATATAGACAAGTTTGCAATTCTATAATTTTTTGCTTTGAAATATTTAGAAAATAAATTGTAGAAAGGTCAACAATACTTTCTTGAGTAAATATATGATGTTGATCCTAAATTCATTTTTACATGTGCTTGACCTGGACCATTTCAATTGCCCTCCACCATAGGCATAGCCTGGAGATATTGCAGGTTTACCTTCAGACCATCACAAAAAAGTGAATATCACAATAAAGTAAGTTACACAATACTTTTGTTTCTCAATGCCTATAAAAATAACGTTACTTTATACTGTAGTCTATACCTTCAGTTGTGTAAAGTATGCAACTATATTATATAAAAATGTACTTGCATTAATTAAAAACTACTTTGTTGCTAGAAAAATGATAACCACCATCTGACAATGTAAGACTGGCACAAACCTTCAAATTGAAAAATCAACAATATCTGTAAACCACCATAAAACAAAGTGCAATAAAACAAGATATATATGTCTATATGTCTCCCAAAAGCTTTGCTTCACATAGTTTAGTTCATATAGTTACTAAAGCCTACACCAACTTTGAGAATATCACATTCATACCCCTTGGCATTAGGAATGAAATATTTATTATCACATTCATCTTTTATTAGTTTGCTATCTGACATTTCTATCTCAGAAGATACTTAAAAGTAAGCTCTCCACTCTTTTTAAACTCTTTTCGCATGCTATTTAAAAAATGTAAACTTCATTAATGAAAAAGAGAAGAAAATTAGGTAATTGCTCTACTTAATATTTGTATAATGATTTACTATTATATTTGCTTCCATGTAACTCCTTTTAGAGTTTAATTAATCCCACTTAGTGTTTAAGTATCCTATATATCTGCCAACTGGAGTTCAGTTTCTAGTTGCTGTTTATTAGCAAGATAATTGGGCTTATTACTTAAGCATGGTGCCTCCCTGGCACTCAGCCCAGATGGGATATTTTATATGTATTATGTCTGGAAAGGAGAGTATACATTTCCTCAAACACAGATGTTTAAACAACATTAAAACCTTGAATTTTTTTTTTCAAATCACCATAATGCACCAAAGTGGAGCTAATGTTATGTTAATATAGAGGAACCAAATGCATTAAACTCATGAGCTAGAACACCTTCTTTTAAACTGTTAAGTTTATGTTTACTATTCTCTCAAATAATTCTATCATTTTATTTATCTACACACATTGATATTAATAATTAATAAATATTTCTGAAGGTGTTTTACATTTCAAGCTTGGTTGAACTGTTTCATCTACTTATTACTATTTTTCTGAAAAATAATTTTCAAACTCTTACTAAGTTTTCTTGTTAAATATCTGCCAACTTTCCAGTTTTAAGTACATAATTTATTTTGAGATACACAAATAACAGATTACCAAAAGAAAAAAAAGACCCCCAAGTAATGTCTTGGAGAAAATTATGTTAAATTTTACCTCTAGGAGTTAAAAGTGGAGGACTGATAGATCAGCTGTATCATTTCTTTTTGCCAATTCCATCTCAACGTTAGATGACAAACTAGATTTTGAGAACAAGCTTAAAATAAAAATTATGCTAAAAATGAGAGTACATAAGGATGAGATCTCAATATACTTTAGCATGGCACATAAAACTCAGGGCAATCATATTAAAGCGAAATAACTCAGGGAGAAAGGACTTTAGAAAGACTAGTATGGGTCTCGATTCAGTTGTCAAAAGAAGGTGTCACTATGCACAGATATATAATGCCTAGGACATATCAGTGACTTTCCTAATATAACATGCACTTATTAAACTGCAAGTTTTTAGAGGATGGGAAAATATTAATTCATCATGATATTCCCAGCATTGAGCAAAATATTAGGATACTGGAAGAGACTTATCAAATGCTTGCTGAATGGATAAACAAATGGTGAGGAAATGGATAAATCTAGCTGTGGTACATTGAACAGCTACTACTTAAAAGCTTAACTGACTTGTAATAGAACTCAAATCACCAAAATGAATGTCATTTTTACCATAAAATGAAATCCTTTTAATTGTATAATACCACAAGACCATTTTAAGCTGCTGCTGCTCCAGCTGCTAAGTTGCATCAGTCGTGTCCGACTCTGTGCAACCCCAGAGACGGCAGCCCACCAGGCTCCCCCATCCCTGGGATTCTCCAGGCAAGAACACTGGAGTGGGTTGCCATTTCCTTCTCCAATGCATGAAAGTGCAAAGTCAAAGTGAAGTTGTCAGTCGTGTCCGACTCTTCATGACNGTCAAGGCTATGGTTTTTCCTGTGGTCATGTATGGATGTGAGAGTTGGACTGTAAAGAAGGCTGAGTGCTGAAGAATTGATGCTTTTGAACTGTGGTGTTGGAGAAGACTCTTGAGATTCCCTTGGACTGCAAGGAGATCCAACCAGTCCATTCTTAAAGAGACAGCCCTGGGATTTCTTTGGAAGGAATGATGCTAAAGCTGAAACTCCAGTACTTTGGCCACCTCATGCGAAGAGCTGACTCATTGAAAAAGACTCTGATGCTGGGAGGGACTGGGGGCAGGAGAAGAAGGGGACGACAGAGGATGAGATGGCTGGATGGCGTCACTGACTTGATAGATGTGAGTCTGAGTGAACTCAGGGAGTTGGTGATGAACAAGGAGGCCTGGCGTGCTGCAATTCATGGGGTCGCAAAGAGTTGGACACGACTGAGCAACTGAACTGGACTGAACTAAACTGATGGATTGTGAAGACTTTAAGAATTGTCTAAAAGATAATCTCCACCCTGATAAAAGTAATCAGTTAAGGCAATTTAACAAAAGGAAATGTTGACATTGTATAGATAATAAATGTATTTATCATCGGGTCCTGAAACATGGAGTCTACTCTCTGGTGTGCTTCGGAGAGCTGGACAATCTCTCATTGCTAAATTAATGTTAACCCTCTTCATTTTCTTTATGCTGCTAAGTAAATATAATAAAACAGGCTTGTTAAAACTCATTTTTGAATAAAATTCAAAAAACAATTCCCACTGCAGAATATGCCAAAAGAAATGCAAGGGCACCTTCTATTGCATGAAGCATCTTGCGTGAAGCTTATTGAGTTTCAAGGAAAGAGTCTGATAGCTACAAAGCTTCCTCTATCTTTTTCTTAAAGTTTCTGTCCTCAGTATTCTACTGTAAACCACAGATTTAAATAGAGTTACCAGGAAAGAGAGCTACCAGGGAAGCCTGTTTCAATAACATTACATCCTTTTAAATGACGAAATAGTTTGCCATTCTATAGATATACGATAACGGTCCTAACCAATCCCTCATGACTGCATTTAGGGTTTTGCTAATAAAATCCTTGTTGACATGAAAATTTATTCATATGTGTCATTTTCATGTGAATTAGTCTATCTGCAAGTGAAAATTATTTTTAAAATGTAAGTTTTGCTGACCCCTTCAGCTAATGGCTTTTAGCTAAGTGAGTTAGGGACTCATTTTTATATTGCATTTTAAGGAATAATAAATATATAGCCAAATAGAACTATTTTAGCTCAGAATTGCTATTTTTCCTGTCTTTTGTATGAAACCAATAAATTCTTGTGTTCAGCATGTAGAATAAGACTGAGTGATCACCATATAATTATCTTGGTCCCTTTAGCCTCTTTCTACACTCCTCAAAGGAGAAGGACATAACAACCCACTCCAGTGTTCTTGCTTGGAGAATCCCAGGGACGGCAGAGCCTGGTGGGCTGCCGTCTACGGGGTCACAGAGAGTCAGACACGACTGAAGTGACTTAGCACAGCGGGAGCACACTCCTCAAACCTCAGTTTTTTAAAGAATCATCTAAAGATATTGTTAAATGCAGGTTCTGCATCATTAGATCTGGTATGAGTCCTGGGAGTCCATACTCTTAATGATATGCAGATGTGGGCTGATATTGAGGCCCCAAAGTACATGGAGTAGAAGAGATTTTAGGATGAACAGAGGGAAAAGATGATAGGAAGGTTTGGTGGGACCTTTGGTTGGCAAGGAAAAAAAACAGAGCTAGGTTTTAAATTGAATTTTCCCAACCATTTGAAATGTAGCTTCTCTCATTAGCCATTGAAGTCTCACTTTACCCATCTGTTAAATTGCTATAAAAATTCTAGTTTGCCCTCCGTACATCTGAGAGCTGAACTGAGACTTAACTGAGAACACACGCATATTCAATCTGTGACATGTTAAATGTGCACAAGCAATCACATTGATTTTACATAGCACATTGCTTCTGGAAAGAGATTCTGTGAGCTCTGAAAAACTCTTACATCTTAACTACTTTAATTAATGTGGAAAACTGTAACAGAATACAAAGATGTGCATATAAGGTGAGCTCAATTATATGGATATCATTGCACAAAAAATGTCTAGAAGGAAGGAAAAGACTACCAATAGCAGTTGTCTTTGGGAGAAGGAGTTATGGTTACAGGTTTTCCCCTTCTTCTTTATAATAGTTCTTAATGGTTTTGTGAATTGTATACACAAGAGTGTGTCACTTTTATGGTAAGGCAAGGCAATTTAAACAGATTCAAAACATGTGGTCACTTTCCTCTGTATTGCTTTGGCATACATTGTCATCTCACATCATCATAACAGAAAGAGATAGTAATGCGCTAATATTTGTTGGATTCCTGCTCTCTACCAAACTTTGGGCATAGTCCATTACATACACAAGCTCTTCAGCATAAGCAGTCCTATAAGTCAGTCCCATAATAGCATCCCTTTTCAGCAAGGAGAGGTTTTTCCAAATCTAAGTTTTCCTTTCTCCCCAGCGTGAGACACTCTAGCATCTCTCGCCTCCTCAGAGCCTGTATGATCGAGTGGATCCCCACCTGCCTGATCTCTCCTGTATTGTTTCCTGCTCGCTTTGGTCCAGCTGCAACGCCCTTGTTTGGTTTCTAAAATTCCATCAGCTTAGAGTCTTTAAACTAGCTACTACATCTGCCAGAATAATCTATCTTCTCAACATGCACAATTTAAATACACACTCAATTGTGGCCCTCTCAAAAATAGACTTTGATAGGGTTTGAGCACACTACCCCAAAATATGGCACTTTGAATCTTGTTAAATGAAGAAATTTGAAAAGCAGTAGTTGCATAAAGACAATCTGACCTCCTGCTTCTCTTCTGAAACTGGTCAGTAGGCTATCATGTGAGGCCTTCCCTATTCCCAGACTAAAGGAGCTTCTTTACTTCCAAAGACAGAGTGATGTCCAAGAAGAATCTGAGCAAGCAGGCTGTGCTAAGTTTCCTTGAATTTACCACCCTTGAGAGCACGTGTGCCAAGTTGTTTCAGTCATGTCTGATTCTTTGTGACTCTATGGACTGTAGTCCACCAGCTCCTCTCCCCATGGGATTCTCCAGGGAAAAGTACTAGAGTGCATTGTCATTTCCTCCTCTCAGGAGTCTTCCTGACCCGGGGATCGAACCTGCATCTTTATGTCTCCTGGATAAAGGCAAGCCTTTACCACCCTTAGCTCATATCTGTTTTTCCTGTCATGTTTTCGATGACTTCCCATTCTTCATCAAGCCTCACATAAAAATGCTCATGTTTAAGCATTTCTTCAGGTCTTCATTTCTTTTTGAAGGCTCCCATGTTGTGTACAACTTATATGAAATACATCTGTAGTCTATTATCTTGTAAATCTCTCTTGTCAGTCCAATTCATTGTGCCCCAGCCAGAGATCCTAGAAGGACAGTAAGAAAAGTAACCTTTCCTCCCTCTAGGCCTTGCTTTTTGAGATAGCTGTCTAGTCTCATTAATTTTCTTTATTTTTCTTATAGGAGTTATGCACTATTTAAAATTAAGTCATTTGTTTGTTTACTTTGACATCATTATCCACTAGAATGTGAGCATCTGGAGGGCAGGAACTTAATTTGCCTAGTTAACAATCTGAAACAGAGGAGGTGGAGTCCATGCTGGTTCTAGGCTATCATGGTTTCCAGTCAGTTCAGGAGCCAGGCTTACATGCATGTCCAGGTGTGCATTTGGACCAGTTCTTGAGAGAGCTCAAAGGTACCACGTTTCCAGTGTGAGTGAGCATATTCCTCAGCATCAGAAGGGTGAATGATAGATAAAAAGTGTATGTTTTATCACCTCAAATGTTGTTTCTCAGTGTCACTGTGATGTAGACAAATACAGATGATGGAAAGAAGAGACAGTGTGAACACCTGAGCATTTACCGTGCCAAACTGGTGTCAGGAATACACAGGTTCTGCATACTGCCACATGCAAAAGCAAATTTTTACAATTCCTCATGCTTACCATTTGAAATACCTTCCAGTGGAATTAATCAGTAAATCTAGTTGCCTTTAATTTGGAATATTCTTCTCCCATCCTATTATGTATCCTGAATACCATATAGCATAGACACTGCTGCTGCTAAGTCGCTTCATTCGTGTCTGACCCTGTGCGACCCCACAGACGGCAGCCCACCAGGCTCCCCCGTCCCTGGGATTCTCCAGGCAAGAACACTGGAGTGGGTTGCCATTTCCTTCTCCAATGCATGAAAGTGAAAAGTGAAAGTGAAGTCATGCCTGACTCTCAGTGACCCCATGGACTGCAGCCTACCAGGCTCCTCTATCCATGGGATTTTCCAGGCAAGAGTAAGAGTACTGGAGTGGGGTGCTATTGCCTTCTCCAATGTAGCATGGATAACATATATAATATATGTTGAGTATAAAAAGTTCCGTTTGGGTTGTTTGTGGAAAGAGTAGACATAACATCTTCTTATGATAAAAAAGCTGTCTTAATTGTGGTTCTTGTGTTCAGGAAAACAAAGCACTTGTTGACTTTTCTTAAGTTTCTGAGGTGCTCTAGAATTTAAATAATTCCTTCAAAATCTTATGGTGTATAGACTTAGGATACGCTTATGGTGTGTAGACTTAGGATACTGCTGAAAATTTAACATCAAAAGAGATTTGTGAATGTATTTAGATGGTGATTCTATTATTTATAGGTCTTGAAGTGAGTTGACCAAAGAAGGATTTCTGCAACTCTATTTAAATCTGTGGTTTACAGTAGAATACTGAGGACAGAAACTTTAAGAAAAAGATAGAGGAAGCTTTGTAGCTATCAGACTCTTTCCTTGAAACTCAATAAGCTTCACGCAAGATGCTTCATGCAATAGAAGGTGCCCTTGCATTTCTTTTGGCATATTCTGCAGTGGGAATTGTTTTTTGAATTTTATTCAAAAATGAGTTTTAACAAGCCTGTTTTATTATATTTACTTAGCAGCTCCTCATGGACAGAGGAGCCTGGCAGACTATAGCCCATAGAGTCACAGAGTTGGACATGACCTAGCTACTAAAAGAGTAACAGCAATAATAACTTTATAGGATACTCTTTCAGTTCAGTTCAGTCCAGTCACTCAGATGTGTCCGACTCTTTGCAACCCCATGAATCACAGCACGCCAGGCCTCCCTGTCCATCACCAACTCCCAGAGTTCACTCAGACTCACGCCCATCGAGTCAGTGATGCCATCCAGTTATCTCATCCTCGGTCATCCCCTCCTCCTCCTGCCCCCAATCCCTCCTAGCATCAGAGTCTTTTCCAATGAGTCAACTCTTCGCATGAGGTGGCCAAAGTACTGGAGTTTCAGCTTTAGCATCATTCCTTCCAAAGAAATCCCAGGGCTGATCAGAATGGACTGGTTGGATCTCCTTGCAGTCCAAGGGACTCTCAAGAGTCCTCTCCAACACCANTATAGACTTAGGATATGCTTATGGTGTGTAGACTTAGGATACTGCTGAAAATTTAACATCAAAAGAGATTTGTGAATGTATTTAGATGGTGATTCTATTATTTATAGGTCTTGAAGTGAGTTGACCAAAGAAGGATTTCTGCAACTCTATTTAAATCTGTGGTTTACAGTAGAATACTGAGGACAGAAACTTTAAGAAAAAGATAGAGGAAGCTTTGTAGCTATCAGACTCTTTCCTTGAAACTCAATAAGCTTCACGCAAGATGCTTCATGCAATAGAAGGTGCCCTTGCATTTCTTTTGGCATATTCTGCAGTGGGAATTGTTTTTTGAATTTTATTCAAAAATGAGTTTTAACAAGCCTGTTTTATTATATTTACTTAGCAGCTCCTCATGGACAGAGGAGCCTGGCAGACTATAGCCCATAGAGTCACAGAGTTGGACATGACCTAGCTACTATAAGAGTAACAGCAATAATAACTTTATAGGATACTCTTTCAGTTCAGTTCAGTCCAGTCACTCAGATGTGTCCGACTCTTTGCAACCCCATGAATCACAGCACGCCAGGCCTCCCTTTCCATCACCAACTCCCAGAGTTCACTCAGACTCACGCCCATCGAGTCAGTGATGCCATCCAGTTATCTCATCCTCGGTCATCCCCTCCTCCTCCTGCCCCCAATCCCTCCTAGCATCAGAGTCTTTTCCAATGAGTCAACTCTTCGCATGAGGTGGCCAAAGTACTGGAGTTTCAGCTTTAGCATCATTCCTTCCAAAGAAATCCCAGGGCTGATCT
>SJYA01002727.1:302364-314251 GCA_006410615.1 Neotragus moschatus
AGGGCTGATCAGAATGGACTGGTTGGATCTCCTTGCAGTTCAAGGGACTCTCAAGAGTCTTCTCCAACACCACAGTTCAAAAGCATCAATTCTTCAGCACTCAGCCTTCTTTACAGTCCAACTCTCACATCCATACATGACCACAGGAAAAACCATCGCCTTGACTAGATGGACCTTAGTCGGCAAAGTACTGTCTCTGCTTTTGAATATGCGGTGCTGTTAAATGAAATCAATCAAGCTGCTTTATTCATGTATATGTCAAACTATATTTAAAGACACAAATATGACTGTAAATATATAAAATATTTCTGGAGGAATACACAAGACACTAACAACTTATTTTTGTGAAAGTAGAGCTGAGTGACTTAAAAACAGAAGAGAAATTTACATTTTACCATGCATGTTTACCCATTTTGAATGGCATAAAATGTGCACATATTATCTATTCTATCATTTTAAATAAACATCTTTAGAAATAATTTTTATTCTGATCAAGGAAAGTGGAGGGAGCAGTAATTATCGTGAATACAATTTTTGCGTGACTTAAAAGCAGAAAATAGTAGAAATGGAGCTCAATTTGCAATTTAACAATCCATCTCTACCATTTACTAGCAGTGCAACTAGTTATTTTCAAGTCTCAGTATTTATTTTAGAGGAGAGCAAACTATCTCTTCCACGGATCACCTTATAATGCTGTAAAGATAAAATAAGAAAATACATGGGGAAATCCATTATGAATTGTAATATGCTATACAAAATTAAGTCTGTGTTATTGAGCCTGGATGCTTAATGTTTTGATATTCTCTAAATGGAACCACATCAAATATTAACCACCTCCATTATTGTTCCCCTCCAATACAATCTACATTTCAGTAATAAATGAGTCCTCCTGAATCTCAATTTGAATCTGCCTTAAAAATTCCAGAGACATGTCAAATTTGTTTGGCATTCCAGGCTCATAGTGTCCCTGACCATTGTAAAAAAAACAATACAGTTTTCCTTTCATTACATTTTATAAAAGTTCCAGGTCAAGTGTTTTATTTTCTTTACCCTTAATTACAGTACCCTCAGTTTTCTGATGCTGCTGCTGCTGCTAAGTCACTTCAGTCGTGTCCGACTCTATGTGACCCCATAGATGGCAGCCCACCAAGCTCCTCTGTCCCTGGGATTCTCCGGGCAAGAACACTGGAGTGGGTTGCCATTTCCTTCTCCAGTGCATGAAAGTGAAAAGTGAAAGGGAATTTGCTCAGTCGAGTCCGACTCTTCGCGACCCCACAGACTGCAGCCCACCAGGCTCCTCTGTCCATGGGACTTTCCAGACAAGAGTACTGGAGTGGGTTGCCATTGCCTTCTCCACACATGCTAGCAAGTGGCAAATGAAGCTGACCTGAAATAATCTTTTAAATGTCTCAATTTCTACCTTACCCCAGTGACACCTAAGAGGCTGTAACAATTACAAGAGGGCATGTTTTGTGTACTCCTCCTAGATTATCTATTCTTCTTTCTCTGATGGTGGAAAACATACCCATCCTTTAAGGACCATTTCAAATGCAATTCCTTTCAAGAATCCATGTCTAGTGACCTCAATCCAATGCTACTTAGCCTTCTGTGAATTACTGCTATATATTCTTATCTGCATTGTGAAATGTCACATTCTCATGTGATATAGCTGAGTTATATTTTCTTTCCTAGTATAGTGCCTGCTATATGAGGACAAAATTGTGTCTTCTTCATTTTCCTATCTATAAAAATATTTCATATTGAGTAGGCATTCAAAGAATTTTAATTCATCACATCATTCAATAAGTAAAAAGTCTCCCCCAAATCCACTTCAACCTACATGATAAAACAATTCAGTCTGTAAGTGAAAAACAACTAACTACAGAAAGAACACATTTGATCCACAAAGAAATTGCCTTTATAAAGACCTCTACCGCACTGGGAATTCATTTCCTACAGCTACCTTATTACTGAATTTTGTTCAAAAAAGAAACACCACCATTTGTACAAACTAAGGTAAATTTTTCTCTAAACTTGCAATACATACAAATTAGCAGGTTATTTTCAAACAGCTAACTTTGCTTGGTTTCTTATTTGCACCTGTTTAAAAGTTCATTCTCCTTGTATTCATGCATCTATTAAAAAACCAAATGTTCAAAACAATTTAACAAATATAGAACAGAGATTTTTGTTTCAAATTGGAATCCCAAGAGAAGGGGAAAATTACAGTGACGTTAATAACTAATGACTCAATCAAAAATTGATTTGAGACAAATTAACAAAGATGAAAGTCAAATTTAGACTCATTTAGTCTGTCTAGAAGAGTTGAGGGAGAACGAAAGCCAATAAGTGCTAAAATTTCAAGAGAAATTACACACTGAATTCATAATCTCTACACTTATTTTGAAATTACTTCAGTGAGTTTTTTAAATACACCAAAAGGTATAGATTATTTTTTAACCTTTTAAATATAAAGACAATTAACATTCTTCAAGTCTCCATATTGAGCTATTCAATAGAGGAATCTGATGCATACCTGACCCTTACATAGTTTCATAGCTTTAAGCACGAGAGACTGGGTGGACTTTGAAATAGACAAATGGAGAATTAAAACCAATTTCTACCCCCTTGGCTGGTTATAATTTTACTAAGCTTTCCCCTGGCCATTTGCTTGGCCATCCACTCATGTTTTCCAAGTTGCTCACATTAGTCATAACTACCTAAGTACATAACTCGTACCTCGACTTCCCTTTTGACTTTCCTAAGGAAGTTATCTCTTTCCTTACAACAAAAAGCAGTACTGACTCACTCCAGTCTGCAAAGCAATTTATTGTTAGGAAAAGGTGGAACTAGGTTCTGAAAGAGGAAAAACCTGAGTGTCCGGCCTTCTAGGAAGCAGAAACAGATTGCCTTTTTGAGGATACAACCTGCTTGATGAATGCTTCCATTCATCAGTGAGTTTCTGGGAGAGAGTACCTGGTTATCCTAGTGGTTCTCCCAAACCCATCCCCCTCAGCAAAGACAAGGTTACTTGACTTATAGTTAGGTACCCCACCTGTAAAGGGTATGAGAGCTTCCCAGCTGGAAGGGAGAGGACAAGTGTCTACTTTCTCTCTGACCCAAGCTCCCTTTCATTTTCTCAGAACCTTTGCTCATAGGCACACAAATCTCAGATTACCAGTAAAAGAACCTTTCAGATTTAAAGTCACGAAAAAATAGCTCGCACTGTTAGGTCTCCTTGCCTTTGCTCACATGGTTCACTCCGACTGGAAAGCCCTCAATCCTGGCCCAGTGAATTCCATTCTCAGTTAATCCTAGTTCAAATATCACCTCCTCGGTTATGGGTTCTCAGGCCTCTCAAAAAGGAACTCACAGTCCTGCGCCTGAGGTTATGAGTGCACCCTTCCTCCCCGTGAGCACTCTCTCGCTCTGTGTTACACTTAGCTGTGTAAGTGGCCGGCCGACTCCTGAGCAGAACAGTGAACGCGTTGATTACACACAACTTTATGACCTTGTACAGCTCCACATTATGCACGGTTCACAAATGTACTCTGAATACAAATTTTGAGGGTGAAGCCGAATTTTCCACGGCACAAGGTGGAGCAGCTCCTGCAGGGTTCATGCCAGCAACCCGCGCTGAGCTCGGAGTTCTTTCAAACGCTCGGCTTGACCAGAAATGCAGTGTATCCTGTCAGACAAGTCCCAAAGCCAAGCCAATTCTGTTCTCCCTTCCTTATTTTTGGAGCTTTCCAAATAAGGCCTGAGAACTATGCAAATACCTCAGACCACTTCAGCATAGGTGCTTCTGAGGTGCTAGAAAGTCCCCACTGGCCCAAAATCCCATAAGAAGTGCGCTTCTCTCCTCCTGAGGTGCAGTCCTCCCAGTCCACTCCTGATCTTCCCTTAGATAAAGGACCTCAACTCATTACTAAACTGCTTTAGTGCTGTCGTTTCATAGCGCTAAACTAACTTCCTTACAGACACTGTCTGATTCTACTCAGTGGGAATATTATATATAATTACAAAGTCAGCACCAGTTTAACAATTGAGGGATGGAACTAGAGGCCATTTTAAGACTTAGTTTAAATTACTCAAATATTTCCACATGATTAATATTATGATGGTCACAAATAAAGGAAAAGAAAAAAAAGAAAAGAAAAGAAAAAAATGTATCAGGAACTCAAAAGCCTCTAGGCTAGACTTTACAAAAAGAAAATAAAGACCCCAAATATTCTTACCTCTTATAAACTTAGTATATGATATGAATGCTTATAAAAAGACAATATGTAAAGGAAAAACNAGAAAAGAAAAAAATGTATCAGGAACTCAAAAGCCTCTAGGCTAGCCTTTACAAAAAGAAAATAAAGACCCCAAATATTCTTACCTCTTATAAACTTAGTATATGATATCAATGCTAATGTTATAAAAAGACAATATGTAAAGGAAAAACAGAATGATGGACACAAAATATGAAGAAAAACAGTAAATAACTCATATGTGCAGGAAATAAAATATGAATATCTAAGAAAGGAATACAAAAAATCTTAGCTGAAAAGAGAAGTTTGTACCCAATAATCTGATGCAAACAGCTAATTTTCCTACTTGCTTAAGGTAAATTGGAAAGTGTCTCAGTCAGTCAGTTCAGTCGCTCAGTCGTGTCTGACTCTTTGCGACCCCGTGAATCGCAGCACGCCAGGCCTCCTTGTCCATCACCAGCTCCCGGAGTTCACTCAGACTCACGCCCATCGAGTCAGCGATGCCATCCAGCCATCTCATCCTCAGTCGTCCCCTTCTCCTCCTGCCCCCAAACCCTCCTAGCATCAGAGTCTTTTCCAGTGAGTTAACTCTTCTCATGAGGTGGCCAAAGTACTGGAGTTTCAGCTTCAGCATCATTCCTTCCAAAGAAGTCCCAGGGCTGATCTCCTTCAGAATGGACTGGTTGGATCTCCTTGCAGTCCAATAGTTCTTCAGAATTCTTAGAAATATGACTGCCCAATTATGTGATATTTAATATGTTAATTTTTTGGCCTATTTTGTCTCTCCAATGAGATTTTAAACTCTGTGAAGATAAGCACCATCTCTTTTTCTTCTGTGGTATTCTGTGATATTCTGAAAATCTAAGCATTCTAAATGGATATAAATTCAGAGGTCCTCCAAAGCACACAGGATTATTATTGCCTTATTTCCTCAAAATATTAATAATATGAATATTATTACCAATGCACAATTTTAAGATCACCTCCAAGTAACCTGAACTGCACTGAAAATCTTGTGTTTGTAGGATCCTCATTTGAAATTATCCCCAGGCAGACTACCAAAGTAGTAATAATGATAACAAAAACAGCAACAATAATATTAAAAAGCAGTAAGAAAGCTGGGAAAGTCAGTAGAACTATTGAAAGGGAATTCTAAGTCTATATTTATAGTTCATCTGAATTTAATAGCAGATTAGACTTTGAGTGGTTACTGTGTGTTTCAGCAATTCTGCTGATAAACATTAAGAGGGAAAAAGCAATTTTCTCCAGACAAACATAGATCTTTGACACTAACTACATTCTAACTGTCACATACTTGGTTTAGATTAACTCATAGTCCCTTAGTCAAACAGATCTGTAGTGTTTGGGTATTAATCACCTTCATAGGAACTCACACTGAATACCTACTTTGAGGTGGCTAGTAACTCAATCAGTTATTGAGTTTTAGTCCACTTCAGTGACACAGTAATTGAACTACAATAACTCCATCTGACTGTGGAGTTAAATTTGAATAAATCAAGTGTAAATAATCAGAGAGGTACATATTAATTTAATCATAGAAAAGGTTGTATGTTCAAAGCAAACACACAAAGTTGAGTTTATTTTATGTTGTCTGAATCTAAACACATCGTGGGAGGAATTTTTTTTTTCCTGACCGTCTAGATATTAGTTAATCTATTTATTAAGTACCTGTTAGATAACCAAAACTAAACTAAACCTAAGCCCAGATCAGGGTGGATTATAGAGGAAACAACCAAGGGTATCTTAAAGCTAGAAACCTTAAATTTTTAACAGCTCGACTCCCTATTCACAAGGCACAGTAGAGCCGTAAGAACTCTTTCAAGTTGATTTTGATCTTGGAGAGTCTGGATTATGTTAACCTCACCTCAGAGCAAGACTTGACTCAGACCTCAGGCATATCTGACCTTAATCCAACCTCGGCACCTCTGGTTGAATCTCAGTCAGATTCAGCAGTAAACAGTAGGTTGCTTGTAATCTCTTTCATCCTGCCCTCTCCCTTTTCCCTTTCTTCCCTACTGAAAGAGTAGTCTGCTCATGACCAGGAAAAGCAAGTACATTTTCTCATAATTTACCTCTTTCATAGGCCTCTTCCTACTGGCTGTGGGCCCACATCATATTGAAAGCCTTTGAGAAATGCCTCACACTCTAGATTCCGAGTCAGCTCTTGTGACTGCCTTGCAGAACTCAATGTTGGCAGAGGCACTTCCTTTCTGCACTTACCTGCATAATGGCAGGTACTTCTCCCAGGTACAGAGCTTATCAAGTTTGAATCCAGCCTCCCCTGGCTGCTTCTGTCTCTAACAGATGGATAGCCAGCTCCGGGTTGTTCTATCTCAGCAGCCAAAATCGTCTTGGCCTGCCTCAACGTGTTGGTGTAGAATATTGGAGAAATGACCAACTGCACTGCAGCTGAAGAAAGCTGCCTGGAAATATGCCTGTTTTCAGCATAGAAGAGAGTTTCACTCCACTGCGAAAAGATATTTTTAGATGATTCATGTCAGTAAAAACCTCTGTTTGTTTTTGCCTGTCCTAGTATGTCTTAAGGCTGGGATGGCAGGGTGGGGAAATGGGTGGGGGGAGGATATGTGAAGTTCAGAAATGGATAAACAATATAGTTTTAAATAGTCCAGAAAGGAAATATGAGCTACTAAGCATGACACTCTCATTATATTCTAGTCCTATTAAACTCGACTGAAGCAAATGTTCTTCCTTTCTCTTTCTTCTCCTTTCCTGACATTTATGTTTTTGTACAATGATAATTTACTGAGAGATGAATTTGTACTGGTTCTTCCTTTCTTTTTCCATCTCTTCATTGCAAGCTAGAAGGCAGACCCTTAGTCACAGATTTTACAGAGTAGAAAACAGAAGCTACTTAAAGTTAAAATCTCTTTTCCTGTCTTTCATAAAAACTTTAAAGAAATTAGGCTAGTGAGTGCCTTCAAGGAAAGGGAGAAGAAACATAGATTTTCTTAAAGGTAAATATATATATATATATATATATAAAATAATGGAGATCAGGTAAATAAGAAAACAGGACAAAGAAAATGGGTTCCTTAAGTCTTGGGAGCAATATCTCAGGGACTTAGTTTTCAAGGTCTAGGAGAGGGTTTTCTGGTGTTTATGAGAAGGCTGGAGCCCAGGCACAGGAATTTTGTTTTTCCCATAATTGTCTTTTCCCCAAGCACAGCATCAAAGCAGCAAAGTTATGACTAGAGACACCAAGGAGAGTGGTACAATGGGCATTTCACTGATATCATGGATCGATGACAAGTGGCCAGTGGTCTTATTGATGTGTCCAAAGTCATGACACTGAAGAGTCTTCAGCATTTTCCACAATTCTGGGCAAGTCAATCTCAACAATACTTAATATTATTTTTCCTATCAACTAATGGTAGGGAATGTTCAAGTCAGAATGATTTTTAATTTTAAAAAATGGGTAAATTGGACTTTCTGGAACATCTGAGTTTATGGATTATGATTTGAGTTGGGTGTATCTTTCTGCTTATAGATGATCATGATAAAGGTCTTGAAAGGACAGGGGATCCTATGGCTGATCTTATAGATGAAGTCAGTAGCCCTTGCTCACAGAATATCCCTTCATATTTTCATTGTCATTACACTTTTTTGTCAACGATGGTTTATCAAGAAAGCTGTGGTTGGAGCCTGGGCCCTGGAAAAGCCCCCCTCTACTAATCTCACAGGATGGTTGCTCTATATAGCAGAATCTTCTTCTAAATGAAAGCCATTTGGGTAGAAAAGGGAAATGGTCCCATATGAGTTGATATTGCAGGATATATATAGAGAAAGCCCCCTTTTTCATACATACCAAAGTCAGAGGATTTCACTCTCTCTAACCTCATTATAAAATTTTTATATCCTTGGCTAGTTAGTGCTTCCAGCTCACCTAAGCTTGCCAGTGGTGCAAAAACAAGAAGCCTTGTCTGGAGAAGGACTTCAGAGGTCACGCTGCCTATCTCCCTGCCTTCAGGCAGATTAGCCCCTAAACCAAGCAATTCACAAAAGTACTATCTATTTTTAAATGACTCAAGAATCAGCATTATGTAACTTCACTTTGGTAACCCAGTTTAATGTTTACCAAACTGTCGCTAAATCCAGCCTTCACATAATGCAAAAAAGTAATAATAATAATAAGAGGAATGAGAATGATAAAATGAAATAAGCCAAAAGGAAATGTGCTCTAAACTCAAGGAGGCTGCTTATATTAAACTGCCCATCAGTCCATTTTAAGCTTCTTTTTTTCCTAGGCAGAGGAGAGGCTGGGTATGGGCCATCTCTGGGGATTAGTACTGCCTAGACTCTGGTCCACTACAGCAACCACAGCCAACCCCCACCCCCTGCCTTAGTTGGCTGAGTGCTGCCACTTGGCCTTCGTCACTCCATGCTCCAGTTCTTCCCAATGCATTTAGATTCCCAGGCCACTCATTCATGCATATATTCATTTATTTTTTTCACATTAATCTTAAATATTCTTTCTAACTCTTATACTGTCTAAAATTATCTTATTTATTTTGCTTATTTTTCACTCTGTTCTTCTACTCCATCCAACTACACTTCTGCTAAATGGAAGTTTCCAGAAAACTGGGCAGTGTCAGATTAGTTTGTGACTATCTATCCTACTGATAGATTATCAATAGGAAAATAGCAGGTGTATATCAAATATTTTTAAATGATGGAATAAATTGAATAAGATGCTGATACATTTTCCAAGCACCATACACTTGGGGATTTTAAAGATGTGTTTATGTCAGTACTTAAAACCCAGGCAAAAGTTAAAACATGATCTAGTTTTTTCTAGCGGAGAAGGCAATGGCATCCCACTCCAGTACTCTTGCCTGGAAAATCCCATGGACAGAGGAGCCTGGTGGGCTGCAGTCCACTAGGTCGCTACTAGTCGGACATGACTGAGCGACTTCACTTTCACCTTTCACTTTCATGCATTGGAGAAGGAAATGGCAACCCACTCCAGTGTTCTTGAATGGAAAATCCTAGAGACAGGGGAGGATGGTGGGGTGGTGTCCATGGGGTCGCACAGAGTTGGACAGGACTGAAGCGACTTAGCAGCAGCAGTAGCAATTTTTTCTAGGAGGGAGATAAATAAGGAGTTCACAGATGCCGTGATCCTAATGAATCCTAATGGGCCTCCCTTATAGCTCAACTGATAAAGAATTCACTTGCAATGCGGGAGACCTGGGTTTGATCCCTGGGTTGGGAAGATCCCCTGGAGAAACAAAAGGCTACCCACTCCAGTATTCTGTCCTGGAGAATTCCATGGAATATACAGGCTATGAGATCACAAAGAGTTGGACACAACTAAGTGACTTTCACTTTCAATGAATCTATCTTGTTTAATTTCTATTCTTCTTATACACACTGCTTTGACACCCAGTCCCCATTTTTGCATTTAATATGACAGTATAAATCCACAGTCTCTTAAGAAATAACAAGATTTGTCTTTGTTTACACAATCACTTGTAAGATTTCTCTGAAGGATGTCCAGAAAGAAGAAATTCTATCTGTGGCAGATACTGTGTCATCTTCCCCTTATAAAGAAGGGAAAGTACAGCTAATCAGTCAAACCTCCAAGAAATCCAGAGTCTTAGGAATGCCCCATAGTCATACTTCAGAACAATTAATAACACCTGACATGTACATATTTCATATATCAGACATTTCACAACTTGGCCAATAAAATGATGTGAAACTCGTTTTTATCCACCCAGAAACTCCATCCAGAACTTCTTTAGCTTTAAAAAAGATCTTGTCTAGCTTAAAAAATAATCAGGAGATTATTTATAACTCAAATTCCGGGAAGCACTTTCAATACTTTCCAAAATTGATAATACATATATTACTTTCTCACAGCCTCTGCACTGAATAAGCATTGAGAACAAGGGCAAGTTAAAAGAGGTTAACTCTTCCTGCAAACTGCTACTATCTGTGATAATTGTCTCTTGGTTGGAATGACAGTAACCTAGTGAAAACTCATGCCAGTTTTAAGGAAATGTTAAACTCTTCCCAAGGGTCTATGAATGATACATCTTGAAACATAGAAACCTTCGTGTTGTTCCTTGAGGATTCCAGTCACAGAGAGGCTGGTACTATAGTCATAGTATTTCCACCAGAGTGATAAATCAGTGGTACAATGTGAGGGCACGTGCATCCACCTTGAAAAGCAGAGCAACAGTGGAGGAAGCTAGTCGTTTTTAATCTCCCTCTTACAGGAGATTTTTATGTTCAACTGGATCCTATTATTTTCCAAAAGTGAGACTGTAAAGTAAACATCTGATTCTTGCACTTTGAGCATGTCATTTAATTCATTACTACTCTGAACATGAGCAAAGAACAAAACAAGGAGTTATTTTGAAATTCTAACCCTGTATGCTTCAAATGGCCGGAAGAATAAGTATCTTGCATAACAGTACAAAGAGTACACAAAATACACTTCTATTTCTTACATACTTTATCAACAGCCACTGCTAACCAGTTATGTAATACAGTTATATGGACTTTCTAATAGATTCTCTTTTGATATATGAATTCACATTTAAGATGCTTTTAAGAGTCACTTTATATCCCATCGGTCTTATCAACCAATTTTCATGGCCTAAAGGAGGACTGGATGAAGCACAAGCTGGAATCATGTTTACCGGGAGAAATCAATAACCTCAGATATGCAGATGATACCACCTTATGGCAGAAAGGGAAGAAGAACTAAAGAGCTTTGATGAAAGTGAAAGAGGAGAGTGAAAAAGTTGGCTTAAATCTCAACATTCAAAAAACAAAGATCATGGCATCTGGTCCTACTTCATGGCAAATAGATGGGGAAACAGTGGACTAACAGTGACAGACTTTATTTTGGGGGCTCCAAAATCACTGCAGATGGTGACTACAGCCATGAAATTAAAAGATGCTTACTCCTTAGGAAGAAAAGTTATGACCAACCTAGACAGCACAGTAAAAAGCAAAGACATTACTTTGTCAACAAAGGTCTGTCTAGTCAAAGATGGTTTTTCCAGTCGTCATGTATGGATATGAGAGTTGGTCTGTGAAGAAAACTGAGCACCAAAGAATCGATGCTTTTGAACTGTGGTGTTGGAGAAGACTCTTGAGAGTCCCTTGGACTGCAAGGAGATCCAAACAGTCCATCCTAAAGGAAATCAGTCCTGAATACTCATTGGAAGGACAGATGCTAAAGCTGAAATTCCAATACTTTGGCCACCTGATGTGAAGAACTGACTAATTTGAAAAACCCTGATGCTGGGAAAGATTGAAAGTGGGAGGAGAAGGGGTCAACAGAGGATGAGATGGTTGGATGGCATCACTGACTCAATGGACATGAGTTTGAGTAAACTCCAGGAGTTGGTGATGGACAGGGAGGCCTGGTGTGCTGCAGTCTATGGGGTCACAAAGAGTCAGACACAACTGAGTGACTGAACTGAACTGAACTAAAAGCCTTGAAAAGGGGCACGAGAATGTCTAAAAAGCATCTTTTTGGCAAATATGTTTCTATCTATTGATTTTTCCGTCTTGTTTTGGCAAGGGAAATTTATCCAAACATTTGATTTATCTACAAGCTTCTTTTTTTTTTT
>SJYA01002727.1:314734-349179 GCA_006410615.1 Neotragus moschatus
AAAACAAGGAGTTATTTTGAAATTCTAACCCTGTATGCTTCAAATGGCCGGAAGAATAAGTATCTTGCATAACAGTACAAAGAGTACACAAAATACACTTCTATTTCTTACATACTTTATCAACAGCCACTGCTAACCAGTTATGTAATACAGTTATATGGACTTTCTAATAGATTCTCTTTTGATATATGAATTCACATTTAAGATGCTTTTAAGAGTCACTTTATATCCCATCGGTCTTATCAACCAATTTTCATGGCCTAAAGGAGGACTGGATGAAGCACAAGCTGGAATCATGTTTACCGGGAGAAATCAATAACCTCAGATATGCAGATGATACCACCTTATGGCAGAAAGGGAAGAAGAACTAAAGAGCTTTGATGAAAGTGAAAGAGGAGAGTGAAAAAGTTGGCTTAAATCTCAACATTCAAAAAACAAAGATCATGGCATCTGGTCCTACTTCATGGCAAATAGATGGGGAAACAGTGGACTAACAGTGACAGACTTTATTTTGGGGGCTCCAAAATCACTGCAGATGGTGACTACAGCCATGAAATTAAAAGATGCTTACTCCTTAGGAAGAAAAGTTATGACCAACCTAGACAGCACAGTAAAAAGCAAAGACATTACTTTGTCAACAAAGGTCTGTCTAGTCAAAGATGGTTTTTCCAGTCGTCATGTATGGATATGAGAGTTGGTCTGTGAAGAAAACTGAGCACCAAAGAATCGATGCTTTTGAACTGTGGTGTTGGAGAAGACTCTTGAGAGTCCCTTGGACTGCAAGGAGATCCAAACAGTCCATCCTAAAGGAAATCAGTCCTGAATACTCATTGGAAGGACAGATGCTAAAGCTGAAATTCCAATACTTTGGCCACCTGATGTGAAGAACTGACTAATTTGAAAAACCCTGATGCTGGGAAAGATTGAAAGTGGGAGGAGAAGGGGTCAACAGAGGATGAGATGGTTGGATGGCATCACTGACTCAATGGACATGAGTTTGAGTAAACTCCAGGAGTTGGTGATGGACAGGGAGGCCTGGTGTGCTGCAGTCTATGGGGTCACAAAGAGTCAGACACAACTGAGTGACTGAACTGAACTGAACTAAAAGCCTTGAAAAGGGGCACGAGAATGTCTAAAAAGCATCTTTTTGGCAAATATGTTTCTATCTATTGATTTTTCCGTCTTGTTTTGGCAAGGGAAATTTATCCAAACATTTGATTTATCTACAAGCTTCTTTTTTTTTTTTTCCAATTGGGGTGCCATATAATATTTAGTTAAAGCTTTTGCTTCATTTTAATCATTTTGATCTCCACTTTTGTTTTTCTAAAATGTGATTTTGTTGGCCATCTCTTCATTGAACATCCTCTCCCTTGGCTTCAGCCCTACAAATATCTGGATTCTTCAGGGCTCTTGGGCATTCTTATTAGGACTCCTTCTGAATTTAGAGATCATTTCCTAACTTCTTCCCTAATGCCCATATTCAAAGCTGAGTGTATAAGCCTCACTTGTGACCTTCACTCCAGAAACTCTAAACTCGAATTCAGTGGGTTTGAGTAAGAAACCAGGAATCTTAATTTACATGGATTCTGTGTGAGATAGATACACATGGCCAAGATTGGGAACTCCTGTCTTGTTTTCAGTCTTTGATGTTATCACAACTTTTTGTTTGTTCATTTTTACAAACATCTCCTTTATTTTAGATGCCTAAATCCAAGTCTTCAAGCCTCATCTCTAATCAGAGTTCCAGCCTTCATTTTCAAGAGGGTACTGGGCTCTTTCATTGGACTATACTACTAACCTCCAAAAGAATACATTAGATGCATAGCATATATCAGGTACTGTGCCACCCACTTTACATACAATACCTCAAAAACCCCTTGAGGTAGAAGTTCTTACTCGCATTTACCAGATCAGAAACTCTACCTCAGAGAGGTTCCAGGGATCACCCTACATTATACAATATTAAAGAAGTCTGTTGACTGGATTTTTCTTCTTTCCATTAAATAGTATGTTATACACAAACATAAATTTGATTCTGAGTTTCTCCTTCCAATTGATTCATTTTCCTAAATTTCACTTTTTTCTGTGCATATTCCTACAATTTTTGTAAATGTATACTAGAACATTATTATGAGTTAAAAATTGTTATCTCATGTCATGCTTCCAACAATATTTTGAACTAAATACTACATTACAGACAAGAAAATTCAACTCAGAGAGTGTGCATATTATGTCCAATACAATGTACCTCATCTAGTGCAATGGCAGAGCTGGGACTTGCCTGAACTCTCAGCTGTCTTTCTCAACCAAAATGCCACACTTAGTAGAAAATAAAGACCCTGCTGACGATCAGGAATAATACTGAGCAGTAGTCAAGGGTGCCTGACCTAACACTGAAGGCAAAATGTTAAAAGAAAATACCCAACTGTTTCATAAGACTCAACCAGTACACAGTTGAGAAGGAAACATGACACACCATGGGATTAAAACACAGCACAAAACTCATTCATTCTACTAGAGTTTTGCACATTTTATCACGTGTATTATGGCTGCTGGAGAGGAGAAAATGAGATCCAGAATTTTTTCAGGGTGAATAACTCTTTTTGTAATTGTATGACAGGGATGCAATCATTGCAATATTTTCCAAACAGAATCATCAGAAAACACACAATAAATATTTTTATTACAGAGGAACTAAGTGGCTTCCCTGGTAGCTCAGCTGGTAAAGAATCTGCCTGCAATGCAGGAGACCCTTGTTCAGTTCCTGGGTCAGGAAGATCCACTGGAGAAGGGTTAGCCTACCCACTCCAGTAATCTTGGACTTCCCTGATGGCTCAGCTGGTAAAGAATCTGTCTGCAATGTAGGAGGCCTATGTTCGGTCCCTGAGTTGGGAAGACCCCCCGGAGAAGGGAATAGCTACCCACTCCAGTATTTTAGCCTGGAGTATTCCATAGAACGCATAGAGTCCATGGGGTTGCAAAGAGTTGGACATGACTGAGCATTTTTCACAGAGGATCCAGTGATGACAATTGTAATATTTTAATAGAGTTCCTGATTGTGTTTGTATTTGAATCTTGAAGAAAAAATCTGATGATGATTAAGAGGTGGTCATGTGTAAATTAGAAGGGCAATTGATTTTTAATAAAAATTAACATTAGGCATGATTTGTTCATGTCTACTAAGACTCATTCAAAAGTTCTTAAGAACCAGGCTTGTTCAGAAAGTTTATTATGTGTTAACATGTGAAATGATTTTAGGTCTCAAACCATTGGTGAAATTATTCAGTCTTTGGAATCTAGTATGCCTAGAGAAAAAATTGTTTCTTCTTCAAAAATTCCCATTTATGCTTTCTTGTAAATCTGGAATTATCCCCCCTCCAAAAAAAAAAAAAAAAAATCATGGCCAGGTCCACTGGTGCTATTTTAGTACATAAGAAGACAGATAATGTAAAATAAATAAATAAATAAATTCAATTATTTTTTCTGTTCTGCAAGTAATCTTGATATAACTTATTTCTGGAAAATGGAATTATTTTATCTCCAAAAAAATGATAATTTAATTTGGGCCCTCTATCAGTCTTTCAGCATCTATTACCATTTTACTTGATGAAGGATTTTGTTATTATAGTTGTTTATATCCAGAACAGTTCAATATTGCATATGAATGGCTTGCTGGAAGGAGATGACTTTGTCTAGCAAGAACAGAGATGTTACAAAGGTAAAGAAAAAAAAAATACATGTGAAGAATGTTCACTACCATATTGAAAATTATATGATGGGGAAAAGAAAAAAAATAACTAATGCTGATAATACGTGTTACTAGGTTTCCCTTCTTAAGGAAGTAGCCATGACTTCTCTTTGCATTTTGAGCAAGTAACTGTGCTTAGCAAATACTCAGTAAATACTGGATTGAAATACCTAAAAAAAATAATATGTGTATTATGTATTTTCTCAAACTGTCTTTGTAACATGTTAATGTTATTACATAACTTCGAACTGTGGTGCTGGAGTAGACTCTTGAGAGTTCCTTGGACAGCAAGGAGATCAAACCAGTCAATAACTAAAGGAAATCAACCCTGAATATTCACTGAAGGACTGATGCTGAAGCTCAAGCTCCAATACTTTGATCACCTGATGTGAAGAGTCAACTCATTGGAAAAAAAACTCTGATGCTGGGAAAGATTAAAGGCAGGAGGAGAAGGGGACCAAAGAGGAGAAATGGTTGGATGGCAGCTCCTATTTAATGGACATGAGTTGAGCAAATGCCGGGAGATGGTAAAGGACCAAGAAGCTTGGTATACTACACTCCATAGGGTCACAAAGAGTCAGACATGACTGAGCAACTGAATGACAAAATACTATTACATAAATGAGAAAAACCAATATAATAACAAATGATGTATACTGTGAGTTCAGTATTAGGTGGACATCCATAACTCTATGAAAGGGCTATTGAGTGTGTGTGGTCACTTCAGTCATGTCCGACTCTTTGCGGCCCTATGAACTGTAGCCTGCCAGGTTGCTCTGTCTATGGGATTTTCCAGGCAAGAATACAGGAGTAGGTTGCCATTTCCTTTTCCAGATGATCTTCCTGACTCAGGGATCAAACCTGCATCTCCTGCATTGCAGGTGGATTCTTTACCACTCAGACAACTGGGAGGCCCAGCAAGGGCTATTATTAGCTTCTTTTTCAGATGATGTAACTGAGGAACAGAGAGACTCAGCATTTTAGTGAAGTTCCACACCTAGTCCCTGGCAAAACAAACAGTACCTCTTTCCAAAACTGTGCTCTTATTTTGCAAATTATTTGCACAAATAATTTTTTTAAAATATTTTAAAAGCTCTTTCTCTTTTATTTCTAGCATCCAGAGCTGCATTTCTTAGTCTGAAGATTCCTCCAGTGAAGAACAAAGGAAAAGGAGATTCAACCAAGCTGCCCCTGCTGATGCTACTGAAATGTCAAACTACAAACTTCTCCTCCCTGTCTCTCTGCAAATCCCTCATCTCCCAACATCATTTTCTTCTTGACCTCTTTTCTTTAAACGTGCCTCCCAGTCCCCCTACCCTCACACTCATTAAACTCAGAAACGCGTCATCTCTATTCACTAAAAATGTAGAGACCCCCAAATTTGCTGAGCTCCCCAAATGAGTATCCTTTGGAAAGAACAGAATCAAGACAGAGAACTGCACTTCTCTATACCCAAGGGAGCTTTAGTGCATCATCACAGGCATGAAACGAGAAAAAGTCTTTTCTTCGACAGCATCAAAACAACTCGAGTCACTCTGCCTAAGATGAGACACAGGGGAATATGCAAATAGTTCCTTGTCAATGTGAATCAGTCCCCTGCCTTCTGAAACCAAGTGTTGTGCTGATTCTAAACATTCAAGAATCAGGCCTGCTTAGGTGTGTGAGGTAAATACAATAGCTCCTGAAGGAAACAGCTATCATTTTCCTTCACAAGTGAAATGGTGTGCCAGCCCTATCCTCAATTCAGAGGATTGTAGAGTTTGACCCTCAGAAGTCATCCCACTAAAAAACTGGCATGCTTCTCTTCAAAATAAATGAATGGGGATCATGGATGTTCCCTTATTTTTTATGATGAAATATTTTCCAGGAATTAAGGAATCTTAACTAAGGCTATGGTTTTTCCTGTAGTCATGTATGGATGTGAGAGTTGGACTGTGAAGAAGGCTGAGCACTGAAGAATTGATGCTTTTGAACTGTGGTGTTGGAGAAGACTCTTAAGAGTCCCTTGGACTGCAAGGAGGTCCAACCAGTCCATTCTGAAGGAGATCAGCCCTGGGATTTCTTTGGAGGGAATGATGCTAAAGCTGAAACTGCAGTACTTTGGCCACCTCATGCAAACAGTTGACTCACTGGAAAAGACTCTGATGCTGGGAGGGATTGGGGGCAGGAGGAGAAGGGGACAACAGAAGATGAGATGGCTGGATGACATCGCTGACTCGATTGGCGTGAGTCTGAGTGAACTCCGGGAGTTGGTGATGGACAGGGAGGCCTGGCGTGCTGCGATTAATGGGGTCACAAAGAGTCAGACACGACTGAGCGACTGAACTGAACTGAACTTCCTATGACCTATATACAACACCTTGCACACCATTGTATTTGTAAAACTTACCTCCCACTTCCAGCATCACAGAGACTTATTCACAAAAGATAAAACTTTACTTTCTTAAGGCAAAATCCATCATCATTTCTGTTACTCCTCCCTGTAGTTTGTCCTTAGTTTCTTATGATAAAACTATTTTCCCTAACCTTGAATGTAACAGGAGAAAGGTCAGTTAGCACTCTATGTACAAGCCAGACAAGTGTTTGGATTCTATTTTCTGCATCCCAGTTTGATTTTCTAAATGTGTTTTGAGAATTAACAGAGAATTAACTGATCACTTGGTTACAGTGAGAACAATCTAATCAAATAATGAAGTGATCAGCTTTGCCCTGTTTAAAAAGGGCCACTTTATACCTGGACAAAATGTAAATGAGCTATTACTAAATTTACCTACCCTTCATTTTCTAAGGGTTTCCATTATTGTCATGGCTTGATTGTACAGACTGAACAGTACAAAATATTATCTTCCTTTGAAAACTGGCTCATCAAGATTTCAAGCAAAAATTCAGAGATCATTCACACACCCACTGCTTAGTATGATCATTTCTGAGATGGGTCCTCATGTCTGTTAGGCAGTGATTATAAACAACATAGGAAGGAATGCTGATAAAATACAGTGGGGGCTGCCAAGACATTTGTTATGGAGTACAACTGGGTAACAAGAAGAAGTGATATAAATTGAATACAAATAGAAACTAGCATGGTCAAAACCAAATAATGCTCCATTATTTGAAGCTGACCAAGGAAGAGAGCCTCAGACAAATTAAGACACTGGGTGGGCTCCTCTTCTTTGTTTGAGGCTCATCATCTTCCATAAAGCAATGGATGTGTGTTGAACAGCATTAACACCCTTGCATTTAATTATGTATAACTGGTTTTTCAAACCTCTTGCTTCAAGCAAATTCCTTCCAAAATTTTATTTGCTTATATTTACCTTGGTTTTGTTTTTGTTTTTTTTTTTTCCATGGGTGGAGTTATTACAGTGGCAGATTAGAAAGGTAACATAGACCTTGTGTATGTGAATTTTATGGTTTTCAGGGTTTTCTTATTCATATGAGAGATAGTATGATATGAGAAAGGTACAGATAGGGAGATGAGCTAATGATATGATTAATGAACATACGGAAGTACTGTTGATTAGTCAGGTAAAGATGAAGGAGGTTTCTAGTTGCGACCTGACAGAGTTCTACCAAACGCCTGACTTGTTCAGCATGACCTTTTTTACAAAGCTTATCAAGTGGGAAAATACCATAAATTTGGGTGAGATACAAAGAGCATAGATACAAGAATTAAAACCAAACCTTCCAAACTGGGACAAATGAGGTGAATACCATAAGGTAACATTTAACTGAGGGAGAATAAAAGGACATTAAGCTAGAAAAGTCTAGTAGGGATATTATTAAATAACTGCTAATATCAACTAAGCAAACACAAATGAATTAATTCTTGTAACAATACAGTGAGGTGAGTATAGGGCTTATTACATTCCTACATTTCATGCATGCATTTTTGACAGCATATCTAGGAACTAATGTGAAGAAGAATATTTCCTTAAAAGGCAGAGCTCATATGATGGTTGGGGGAATGGCACCCCACGCCAGTACTCTTGCCTGGAAAATCCCATGGACGGAGGAGCCTGGTGGGCTGCAGTCCATGGGGTCGCAGAGAGTTGGACACGACTGAGCAACTTCACTTACTTACTTACTTAGCAAAGTATCTATTAAAGCACTGTATAATAACTGTGTAATCAAATCATTACCAAAGAAAAAACAAAGACTTTCCTATTTACTTGCTATTTGCTTTATTGAACTTGTTTAGTTCAAAAACATCTGATATTACAAAACATGCCCATCATAAAATAACATTTTTTTATGTTTCCAAATAAAATGTTAAAAAAAGTTTTTCCTTGCCTTAAGGGCATTTATTTAACAATTGTGTGTGTGTGTTCAGTCACTCAGTCATGTCCAGTTCTTTAAGACTTTATGGATTGTAGCCCACCAGGTTCCTCTGTCCATGGAATTTTCCAGGCAATAAAACTATAGTGGGTTGCCATTTCCTATTCCAGGGGATATTTCTGGCCCAAGAATTGAACTCATGTTGTGCCTCCTGCATTGGCAGGTAGATTCTTGAGCACTAAGCCACCTGAGAAGCCCTTTAATAATTCTAATCTTAGGCAACATTTTGTATGCGCACATGTGTATGTTGACCTAAAGCTCAATATTTATTAGGAAATGTGAAATAAAATCTGGTATCTAAAAACCAAGTACTGTTGTCTTGTTTGGGGAGAAAGCATCATTAGTGGATCCTGTCTGGGAAGATGTTAATCACCGACCTCTCAGTCACTGACATAGAAATCACAAGTTGTTTTTTAATTCAGTTTACTTTTTCTATTATAGCCAAAATAGCGGGGGAGCTTTTCTGATCATCAACAAAAACTAGCAAGTCTCTTACTTAAGTATCTTTCCCTTTTTCTTCATAAATGAAACAAATGCCCTATGGGAGAATGTTGGCTCTTTGGTCATAAATCATGTCTTTCTCTTCCAGAAGCAACTTTATGTGAAGATGCAGCCAAATTTCATTCCGAATCCCGTGTGCTTACCAATGGTGGTGGTGACATTTGCTCCTGGAGGAAATTAAATTTGCCTTCGCCTCGCCCTTCAGAATGATGCGTTCTCCCTCTCAGCAACTGGTTGTCCTGGCGGACCTCCATCCCTGAAATAAGGTGATGCAGCACTATGGCATGTAGTATGGGTTTTCAAGAGCCGTCTTGCACACTGTACAGGTAGCTTTCCACTGCTGGCCAGGGCTGCAAGAGAGCTTGTGGATAGAACATGGACAGAATTCTTTTGAGCAGGGCGCTGTTTTCACAGCTGCCTTGTTAACTTAGATGTGTTCTGAATTAAAGCTTTTTCTCACTATGCTGCAACATGTCAAGGAGTTTTGCCAGTGAGGAGAGACCGACCCAGATGGTACCGGGAGAGCAGTTCCTCCCCTTTTGGCAGGCAAGCAAAGAGTGGACTTGGCATGACCAAGAGATCAAACTGATACCAGTGAGCATTCAGAGCTTTCTCTTTACTAATAAGGTCACTGGCTCAGTCAAAAAATGTTTGTTTACAGAGAGGTGCCCTATTGCCCTACTTCCCTTTCAGCTTGAGGGGTTTGATGAGATGGAATCTGTCTGCCGGAGCTCTTTCCGTTTCATCCAGCTCAACCACACCCAGCCTAAGCACGTCTTTGTGTGAAATAATGAGACCTCAGGGGAGCTTGTGTATTGCTTTCTTGCTTCTAAGTTTTCCTCACAATAAATCCAGTTTTCTATTTATTCCCCCATGGCACTCTGCTGTGCACAGCCATACCCACCTAACACCGCATAACAGCTTGACTTTCAGGGTTGTGAGCATTTTAAATTCATTCTCCTGGTTGGCTTTACCAGCGACCTGGAAGTAAGCAAAATTTTTGCGACACAAAATCTCCCAAAACCCTTTGGGATGCAGAACAAGGGGAATGTAGTTGAGGGCATATGACTTGAATATTCTTCCCTCCTTTTTCTCTTTAGATTCTTCTTGGGTTCTTCCTTTTTCTATGTGAAGGAACTGCAAAGCAAAAACCAGTCCAGTTGGATTTAGAACTGGCCTGGGAAAAGAAGCCAAAAACAACCTCAGTTCCTCTTCTTTCTTTTTTCTCCAGCCCTGAAAGAGATACTACATACACCTAGAAATTTGGTCCCATACTTACAAACCCTTCATGCCCATTGCTAACTGAGTACTGTCTACCTGATTCATGATTATAAAGGACATATTTGTTTCTGCTCTTGGTCGACTGTTAGATGTCTCTCTCCAGTATTCATAAGATACCCCTTTTCATCTTACCTCCATTGATACCCATCTGTATCTGAAGCAGATTTCAAACCTGTGAAGAAAATTGATAACCTGCTAGGCAGTGGGGAAAGACACCAGATAGTATCAACAGTAGAAATACTGGCCAAAATTATGGATATTGTGGTTGGGAATTTAGGTTCTCTCTGTAGATATTTTGTTTTGATTTATTCTGCAAATATGTGGGAATGTTTATTATTTAAGATAGGATAAAGTTTTACTTCAAGCCCCCTGGTTGCAAAGATAGCTGTTGCTCTGTAAATCAACACAGGATTATCTGCTTTCCTCATCAGGTTGTGAGTCTGAAACAAAATACCCTAGTCTTCACTGTAGACAGTGCCAACAATTCATCTTAATTTTGTATAAGTCAGTTTTCCAAGGAAAATACATTGGAAAATATACAATATGGAGAGGAGTCATTACATAGCTAAAATCACGGAAATAAATTCTGCATATTTATTTGATTTATTTTCTTAGATGTTTATTTTCTTTCATAAAAAGATTTTATTTTGAGAAGTTTGGTATTCACACAAATAGCTAATCATTTGCTTCTACATGGCTCTTCATATTTTTCCAAACTGGAAACAAGTTCTATATTTATAAAAATGTAAATATATAAAGCCTTATTTATATCCTACACATCAAGTTTAGATTATAGAATTTAGTAAAATTTAAAAATTTTAGTTGTATCATGTTAGCCAACAAACATAGAAGACTGCTTGATTTTTGATGTCAAGAAGCTTATTAAGAAAAGTAAAAACTGAGGTAAGCTTGACAGCTAAATTTGAACTTGGCTAATGTGCACAGAAATGTAAATTATTTAAATTCTTGAATAATTTTTCTGCTTCTCTATTTTTGAATCTGTTACAATTTAAATAATTTAGTAAGCTTGGGTTAGATAAAAACTTAAATGCTTAAACATATATATTGGTTTGGATTTAAAGGGTGGAAACGGAACAAGTCAGTATGTAAAATTATACATTTGAGGATCTTTCTATTAACCTTGGGAACAGAATGGTAAACAGATGCACAGAAACAGGTTTTCTTATCATCTTTCTTGCTGTGGGCATTAACTAACCACTGGTTCTTTACCACTGATCTGTACCTCGCAGATAAGGTATTATATTTGGAAGTGTTAATAGTCTCTATGAGACATTTTACATGACTACAGGTATGGGCTAGGAATTGTTTACACTCTCTGAATTATACATTTGATTGTGATAATACAGGAAGATAAGAAGTAATAATGCATTAAAATTGCAACACTTTGCATTTATAGAGATATATGCATTATTCCATTTCAATTACACAGGTACTGAAATTCACATATTGCCATTTACCAATCTATAGAAAAGGAATAAAAAATAATAGAGAATAGAAATGAATAAATAGTTCAAAAGTTCTGAGCTCCTGGCAAACTTTAAACACCAGACTAATTTCACCTAGCAACTTTAACTAAAACTGAAAATATAACTTAATTTTTTTTCCACGTGCAGCTAAATGCCACAGAGTTGGGTTTACATTTATTTACCAGTCCATTGTCCTGAGGATTTTATTGTCCTCATGACAATGAATTTTTACATAATAATGTTTAGATAGCCTCTGGCGAACCTTCTATTTATTTGAATAAGTTTTCCTTTGTTTCATTCTCTTTCAACAAAAATAAACATTTAATAACCTTTTGGATGTCTGGCACCCAATCCAACATAATCAAACTGAGAACAAAATCTTTATCAGAGTGGAAAGCTGAGCCAATATCCAGAGAATAAGCATAGTGTAGACAAATATATAGAGTAAATCAAGTCTCAAATTTAGGCCTGACTATATACACAAATGTGTTCCTTTGGATGCTTTTAAATGATTTTTAACTCCACTTTAATAGTAAAAATCATGGATCAAGTAATCTTAATATTGTAACAGATTTTTTTCCCCCTCCTTTAGTGATTTTCTGCCAATGTAAGTTTTCGTATTAGTTACAATGTGAAACATTTCTTTAGTCTTTCTCATCTGTTCTTGACAAATAATAGCTAATAGCTGCCACCTGCCACTCAAAAAGATGCTAAAAACCTTATATCATACAGGCACATATATACACAGATCAAAGATTATAGATTTGAGCTCATGTTGATAGCACAGAACTTACAGATTCAAAAATTAGAAAGAGAGAGAGAGAGAAGGAAAGTATATTTGGCTATTTGGTCAGACTACGTGTGTGGAATATTGATGACAGAACATTTGACTGTTGCTTTAAACCAGGCCTTCCTGTTGAAATACAGGAGATAGAAAATTAAAGCATACTTAAAGAAATGGAAAGTACAAAAGCATGCATGGTTTTAATCAAAGTAGAGAAATACTACATTCTTCCAAAAAAGAAATTCTGTTGGTGGCCATGTAAACATAATCCTAATTTTGAATTTCATAACTGATCTTCGTGTTTGACATTATTAACATTCAGGGCCTACTTATTTCTGTAATCATAAAAACATTGAGTACTTTCTGAGTACAAGTTTTTATTCTGGGAGAATAAAATATAATGAAAACCAGTCTCTCAACCTGTCTTGAGGAAGATCATGGCTACATGCAAAACAATAGAAACTGAGCACAATGTGGTGCAAGACTAATGTCCAGACCTCAAAAGATAAGTGAAGAAACTGTGACGGCAACAGACAGCAGAGCAGTTGATGCAAAAACATGTTTAAAAGGACACTGCTGCCTTAAAATATTTCCAACTAAAATACAACCTAAGAAACCACATTCACAAAGCAATTCCAGTGCTATTAGACAGGTAGATAAATAGGTGAAGAAAATGAAGAAGGAAGGAAAGCAAAGGGGGGGAAAGGACAGAAAAGAAGAAAGAAAAAACAACTGGAAGGAAGGAAGCAATGTTAGCAATGTTTAAACTGTGAGATTATGTGGATTTTTACTTGTTCTTTGTACTTTACTATATTTATAAAACATTCTAGACTTTCTTACAAAAGTAAATTAAATAATAAATTCTAGACAAGAATTGCTTACAATCCCTTTACCAAATATAAGTAAAAATCAGTAGTTTCCTTTTTCATCTTTTGTCTTTTTTCTATATAAATTAATTCACATTTTATATATGTGAAAAAATTAAAATTAGAGCTTTACATTCTTCATTTTTATTTAACATAGAAGTTGAGATTTGTTTTTTCCTTAGGATTTTCTTGTTGTTGTCTGCTTTTTCTGTATCTCTTTCCTATCACCTCCATTTCCACACCATTCCTACCAAAGAGCTTAACATTTGGAATGAGGTCTTCATTCCACATTTTTCACTCTCTTAATACAGACATCTATTTGTGTTTGTGAAGTATACACAATCACTTGCCTATTTTCACATTTTTATGCACCTCCCCTTTTTTCACTTTTTTGGACATAATTTTTGATCAAAAGATATTTAACTCATTAAATTTATAATCACAAAAAAATATTTATCGAGCTTATGCTATACACTGGAAACTCAGGTAGCCCTGGAGCCACAGCATGAACAAAAGAGATGAGTCTAAGCCAGGATGGTACCTCCTAGGCTCCACTGCGTGAATGAACCTCAATTTACTCAGCAGTTCCCTTAATTCATGAGTATTTACTTCTTCTCCAGTTTCTCCCCCCTTGTTTTGCCCTTATATCCAGCACTGCACTAAACATCATTTTACATACACAGAATCTTGTATTCTTGTATTCTCCATGTCTTACTTAATAGTGACTTTATGTCATTTACTTACTGAGAAATACCAATTATCATTCTTTTTAAAGATACAGTTGCAGAGCATACAAAAGCTATTAAGAATGCGCTATAGCACCTCTAAGGAAGTAACTGAAAAAACATGTAGAGGTTTTGAGGTTATTAGGTTCCCATCTGCAAATGGTACCAAACATAATAATTTACTGTTAGTCAAAGTACAGGAAGCATTAAACCTAAAGGAGACAGCATCCACCCAGATGCAACAAAGGGCAAGCCACTGACTGAGAAAGAGGATAAAATAGTAGCAGTTACCAAGCTCCAATATTACAATATAGACAATAGTTTAAATATATATGATATTTTGTTGTTGTTTAGTCACTAAGTCATGCCCAACTCTTTTGCAGCCTCAGGACGGTAGCCCACCAGGCTCCTCCATTCATGGAATTTCCCCGGCAAGAATACTGGAGTGCATTGCCATTTCCTGCTCCAGGGGATATTTTGACCCAGGGGATTGAACCCTTGTGTCTCCTGCACTAACATTCAGGTTCTTTAATGTTGAGCCAATGGGAAAGCTCTTATATGCTGTACCACTGTTAAAATGAAGATATATTTCAAGAATGTCTTAGGCCGTCCAGATCTGCTCCACAGCCAGCTGAATGCCACCAAGTGACGTCGTTTGATATCATAAGAGCACAAGTCACCTAGCCCTGTTCTGACCCATTGACTCATAAGATTCAGTAAAATTGGTTATTTTGAATCACTGAGTCTTTGAGCAGTTTAAATAATCCTTATATACGCTTGTGGTGTATGAGTTGGGCAATCATGGAAAATATTCAATTCTATCAGAAAAGCATCTGCCATCCATTGCATCATTTTGACATTTTATTAAGTAATTTTTTAAATCACAACTATCAAAGAGGGAGAAAGAATGCAATCAATGTAGCTTCCCTACTAAATGCTAGGTACTTTATTAGTCTTTTTCATTTTATCATCTTATTTAATTACTACCCACTATACTATTATGGAGAAGGCAATGGCATCCCTCTCCAGTACTCTTGCCTGGAAAATCCCATGGATGGAGGAGCCTGGTGGGCTGCCGTCTATGGGGTCACACAGAGTTGGACACAATTGAAACAACTTAGCAGCAGCAGCAGTACACTATTATGATATTAGTGTTATAATCATGATCACCATTTTACAAGTAAGGAAACAGGATCTCAGAGGTTAAGTAATTGGTAAAAAAAATAAATAAATAAACAGAATTGAGATTTAAAATTAGGTTTTAATTCCAATACCCTGTCCCTCAAACTACATCTACTAAGAAGTTTTCTCAAACATTTGAGTAAGAGAGATAGCAAAAATAATTCCACAGCAAAAGAAATAACAATATGGTGCACGGCATTGTGGATATTCATGCGTATTTGTTCTTTGGTGTGTGTTACTATGTCTCATGTATAAATCTCACTACCTCTCTCATTGTCCATAACACATACTAATATGCACGCATGTTTGTTAAGTCACTTCAGTTGCATCCAACTCTCTGTGATCCTATGGACAGTAGCCTACCAGGCTCCTCTGTCCAAAGGATTCTCCAGGCAAGAATACTGGAATGGGTTGCCATGCCCTCCTCCAGGGGATCTTACAGACCTAAGGACTGAACCCTTGTCTTGCATTTGGAGGCAGGTTCTTTACCAATAGCACCACCTGGGAAGCCCAATTGATATGCCTAAAGCTTAATTTAAACTTTAAACATCTCTGTCAAGACTTATAATTCCTTGAAATGTTTACCACTGCTGCCACTGGAATGGTCCCAGTGAAGACTTCTCCTACATAAAGAGCTGCATTTTATATTTACATTAAATAAATTAATCACACTAATATGTGTAAACCTAGACCAGATTCAGCTCCTTCTGCAAATACAAAGAAAAGACTAGGTTACCTTACTTCTCAAGCCACACACAACAGGAAGATTCCAGAACTCCTTCCCCCAACTTATTTTTTTTTAATCCTCTAAAAACCTTGCAGAAATCATCCAGATATTTAGATGAAAATAAATAAAATGCAAGAGATGGATAGGTGGGACTTGCACTTTTCTCACATTTCATGGAAGCATTCACACTTTATATCAATCAGTATATAAATCCCTGAAAGTAGGAAACTTTACTCAGAATAGTCATTAAATCTCTGTAGAGAAAAAAATCCCTGACACATGTTATGAGTACAGGTTCAGATCTTTGCAAATCATCGCATTCAATAGTGTTCCAAAGCACCTCACTTTACTAATGAAATGATGGCAGGAGTGGGCTATAAAAGGGGAGAGGTGAGTTAGAATCAATGACTAGCCAAAGTATATAATACAAACCTCATTCTTAGCAAGACTGTAAAGGCCTTCCATGATGGGACTTGCTAGTGATAGTAGAACATTTATGCCTGATAAAAATTTTATTTGATTGAATGTTTTCTTTTATTGAAAAGGAGGAGATGTAGAGTTTTTTAAAATGAAAAATTATTAATGTACTTTCATGTAAAATTTACAGTTTATTTCATAGTATACTCCATGATTTGTTTTAATATAACAATTTCTTTTTTCAATATACACAAATGATTTAACAACCCCTTACATACACAAAATTTTAATTATGATCGGCTCTTCAAAGTTTTTAGAAGAAGTAATATATTTCCACAGTGAGATGTTTACTCAGGCTCTGGTATCAATGAGTATCAGGAGGTAGGAATTTGAGATCTACAGAAGTTAATATTAGAAGTACAACATTAGCAGGTGAAATCTAGAGGAGTGAGGAGTGCCCTCATGGAAGACAGTGGGCACCCGCATGGGGCTAGATGGTGCAGGCACTGGCTTGGTCTGACCAGTGTGACTGAATAGTACACAGCCTTAGTATTTTAGAGGGAAATGACTAAGCCACTGTTAAAGTTGGAGATAATAAAACAGTTTAGGACCTATGGTCTTACACTCGCTTTACTCTTTTATGTTACCTACCTCTGTGAGTATTTAAGTCTAAAGTTTCTGGTTTAAAATTCCCCACAAATGAACTCACTACATGAATATGCTTAACAAGCTGAAAAATTCTCATAGTTTGTCTAGGCAAGGCAAACTTCTAGGCATGGTGGGGAAATAGGACAAAATAAAAGGTACAGTCATTAACAGCATCTATTACAGCACTGTGACAACTACAAATTGGAGATGCTGGCTAAAAGCACAATATATAGATGACAGTTATGAAGGACATCCCAAAACTATACAATATAAATAACTCTACAAAATAAATAATTTGGATAATAAATCCAAATCTGTGTTAATGTTAAATTCAGAAAGCAAAATAATCCAAATGCAAAATATATAGTTCAAAGTGAAAGAAAAGGCTCATACTGGTGAAATGTTAAGAGAGTCAATGATGTGTTTAAGAAAATGCTAAAATGCATTTCAAAAACAGGCATTTCATGGAGTAAAATATTCATATAAATGGTTTGACATGTGATGGTTAAATACTTTTAGTAGCAAGTGGTTAATGGGAAATGTAGACTAGCACAATGAAAAGAGAGAGAGCAATAAATAAATATAGAAATGAGAGAGGGACATTATTAGCTTGTCTAAATAAAATATCAAAAAACTTCCCCTTCAGGTATGGCTTGATTAAGAAACTAAACCAACGTTATCAAAGCCAAACCCTATTTCTACTCATCTCTCTGAACAGCTTGTCTCTTTATTGGTTTTCTCTTCAGATATAATTTTCCTCTCATGAAGGCAAGATGGTAAGATGAATTAGAGTTCCAGGTTTATGTTTTCAAAATTTCAAGTCCACGGATAAAGAGAGTAATTTTTTTCTCAAAAGTTCCATAACTGTCTTTGACAAATTCTGATTTTACCTTTATCTGGCATATCAAACATTGAGAACTGGGGCTGTGATGCTCTGATGGCCTAAGCCTGAATTATATAGTACCCAGGAATTGGTGGCAGAGTCAACCATGAGAATAAAAACTGCATTGGCTGAAAGCTTAATATAATTAGTTTCCCAACAACTATTCTTTTTACTGTTACTAGAAAAAGAAGGATGCTTAGTAACAATTCAAAGACATCACTGCCATTAAATTTTAGAAAACCTTGAATATTATCATAGAGAAGTTGTGGGTTTTATCCTATATTTAATAGTAAACAAGGAGAAGATGGTCACTATAATAAAATGTGAATTAAAGAGAATGAATCAAATAGCAACTAGAAGATTGTATCACAGACAAATTCATTGGATATTCTTTCTAGCAATTCTGATCACACTCCATAAAAAAAAAAAGATGGGAAATTATGGAGAATAAATACTGCATAAAAGAGTATCTTTGACATATCACTGCTGACAGGACTAAGCCAAATGTTATGGAGATAAGTAACTCTAGAATAAAATATTAAACCAATTTCTCTTATTTGGTTTTGATTTAAAGGTGGACTAAGTAAAATGATTTATCTTCTGTCCAGAAGTAATAAATCAAATAATTTTAATAGAGTAAAAGAGGAGAAAAATGGGAGATTCCGGGGAATCAGTTATTTGTCAAAATGTAAACTTAAGCAATAATATTCCAAATTCTATCCTCATTGGCTGATTTCATTACATTCTGTCAAGCTGGAAAAAAAAAATCAGCACAACAAAGCAAATCTGTGTCACAAAAATTGGGCATTATGATACCAGGAATTAATGGAGGGATAGAATAATGGTAGCATATCAGAGAGAAACCTAGTTCAATACCGACTCAACCTCTAGACTGAAAAAGAGCTCAGAGGGGAAAGGAAAATGAACATCTCCAACTTTGTATGTAACAGAGTTTACCTATTTTTCTTTGAGTATTATGGAAGAGGCTCAGAAATGTTTTCGATGCATGAGTTAATAAAAGAGGATGACAAGTTGCTCTAAGGTGGGGCAGGGATGGGGGGAGGAAGTAGCGCAGCAATACTGCTGACTGTTGAAATTCAACAGCCTGGATCTAGAGAATGTTATGAATTTCTTCTTATTCCTTCCTTTGCTTATATTCTAAAGGCATCAGGGGCCTTCCCATTCACTGCATCTGCCTTAGACAGTTCTTCCATTCTACCACAAGATTTTCGATCACCCTCAAGACTCAAGTTGACTTCTTTAGCCTTCTCCTCTGACTGAGTATTAATGTGGAAAATATTTTTTATTCAAATTTCTGCTAAATGGGGGAAAACAGATCATAGACGCATAAATTTTGTGCTAATTTTTGGTGAAAATATTGTTTTTTTCATTGTTGTTTCATGAGTGAATGCCAAATTTCTAGAAGACTAAAAATAATAATCATCATAATTGTTAAAGCCAAAGAGCATCTGCTAAAGTTAGAGCAGCAAAGCCAAGAAATCACAGAAGTGTCTCCGGAGCAAAAAGAGGAGAATGCTACAAGGAAAAAAACACAAGCAAGCATGCTGAGTTTCTCTGAGAGAATCAGGAAGAACAGTGTGATCCTTACAACTGATCACATGAAGGTCGTCGGATTTTGACAAAAGGAATTCCAATGAAATGTGGGGCAAAAGTCCTATTTTAACAAGATTAGTAATAAATGAAAGTGAAGAACTTGATACATTTTATAGAGAATTATTTCTGGAAGTGGTTTAAAGGAAGGCCGAAAAGATATTGCAAATACAGAAGAGAGACATAAGGTCAAGAGGAGGATCTGTTCTCTTTCAGTTGATGTTGGTTGTTTGTTGTTGCCTTTGTTTAGATGGGGGAGGTAGGAGTCTTTGTATTCTGATGGGAATAATCCAGGAGAACAAGGGAAGATTCAGAGACAGAAGATATCAGCTGAGTAGGAAAGTCTTCTAAGGGGGTTGTAACTGGTAATAGAAGAAAAAGTGAACACAATGAGGGGAAGTTTGGGGACTTGGTGGAAAGATATGGAAAGCAACAGAAGATTTCTTTGTTACTGAAACCATTTAAGGAAAGCTGATAAGCTAAGGGTGAGGAATGGGGAAGAAGAAGGAGTTAAAGATAACTTGACATTTTTAAGTGGTAAAATCACCATGAATAAAGAGAAAGCACCAAGATTCATTCTTGAAGAGGTAATAGTCTTTCAGTGTGTTTAGCTAGCAATGCATGAGTGATATCAGGTACAGTGAGCCAAGTTCTCAGAAATGAAATATGACAATGTGAGAGGATTATCAGGACTAAACATTCAGATTTGTGATTATCCAGGCAGAGATTATAGTTGAAGTCAAAGAATTAGATGACACAAACAAGGAAGGTAGGGAAAGAGTAGAAAAAAAGAGCAAGAACAGAGCCTTTGGGAAATTTCTGTACTTAAGGAACAGAAGCAAGAAATTGCTTCAAAGGGATTAGAACAGTGGTGCCTAGGAACCAAAGAATCGGTTTGCAGACCTAGGAGCGCATAGAATTGTGATGTGACAGAGAGCCAAACAGTACTGCCCAAAGGCTAAAGAAATGCAGAGGGAAAGACCAGCTAGGTAATACCACTGGATTTAGCAGGTGCGGGGGCAACTCTTTCAGTAGACTATATGGGTAATATGCCCAACTCCTCAAATTAAGCAATATTTGAAAGGAAGTAATGGTTGTCAATTTGTTTTGAAAAGTTTGACCTTGGAGAGAATGGAAGAGCTAGACTAGTAGTTTGCAACGGTGGCAGAATCAAGAAACTTAATATATTAATAGGAGTGAAAGACAATAACATAATTACAGAGTGAAATGAAATGTCAGGGGAAAGACAGAAATTGAAAACATCAGTAAAAATGAAGATAATGGATAAAGTGAGCCTTCCTTCCCTTCCAACAAAACATGCTTTGGCCCCATCTTACCTGCAAAACTCTTCTCAGAACCTTCCCCCTGTTGTGGAAAAAATAGGGCACAAGAGGAAGGTCCTATCTCAGGTCTCTAGTGAGTATCTTGGACATGCTGCCAAAGTGGCTTCATGCAACAAAAAATTCAAGAGCATGATAAAGTGAAAATAAGTTTATTTAGAGAGGTACACAGTCCAGAAGGTGGGCCAAACTCAGAAGTCAAGAGAGGTCTAAAATGGGGTGGTAGTTAATTTTTACGGGCTGTGTAATTTCATAGGGTAATGAGTAGGAGGAATGGTCTAACTATCTGAGAGGAGAGGAAGGGATTCTTTGAACTGAAACAACCACTCACATTTTTGCCATTTATGGCTGGTCTTGGAACGGTCATGTTGTCTGTGGCTGTTATTTAGCATATGCTAAGGTATTTAGGGTGACAAAGGATGAGATGGTTGGATGGCATCACTGATTCAATGGACATAAACTTTGGTAAACTCCAGGAGACAGTGAGGGACAGGGAAGCCTGGCATGCTGCAATGGGGTGGAGAAGAGTCAGACACAACTTAGAGACTGAACAACAACAATATATTNGGGGTCGCAAAGAGTCGGACATGACTAAGTGACTAAACTGAACTGAACTGAACTGAAGTTAAAATAAGAAGTTAGTATATCAATTTACCTACTGATAGCAGAAGGAATAAGTGAACTGAAAAATAAGTTGCCAGTATATATCCAGACTTGACATGCAAAGCAAAAAAGATGGAAGATACATGAAAGAATGTAAGATATTTATAAGACATAGTGAATATATTTAACATACATGTAATTTGAGTCTCAGAGAAGGCAGAAGAGAAAGAATGGTAAAGAAGCACTTAAAATAACGGCTATGATTTTTCAAGGTTGATCAAATGCATCAATCCACAGATTGAAAAATTGCTAGAACCCAAGTAGAAAGAATAAATAGAAAGTAAATCACAATAAGGCATGTCACATTAATATTTTTAATTAATATTAATATTTAATATTAAAATTCCTTAAAATTAAAGATAAGCACTCTCTAATAGAAACAAATAAAATATCTATTACTTTCTAAGAAGTAAAACAAAAACTGAAAGTTGACTTTTCAATATAACAATGGAAGCCAGAAGACAGCAACTCATCATCTTTAATTGAAAGAAAATAATTGTCAACTCCAAAACACATATTTATGAAATAACAACATTACGAGGCAAACAAAAACCAAGAATACTATTCTTTATTAATCTTATTTTAGGTGTTTCATGCAAAAGAAAATTATTCCATCTGGAAAATCAGAAATAGAGGAGGGAATAAATAGTGACTGAAAATAAGTGAAAGTGAAGTCACTCAGTTGTGTCCGACTCTTTGTGACCCATGGACTGTAGCCTACCACGCTCCTCTGTCCATGGGATTTGCCAGGCAAGAGTACTGGAGTGGGTTGCCATTTCCTTCTCCAGAGGATCTTCTTGACCCAGGGATCTAACCCAGTCTCCCACATTGTAGGCAGATGCTTTACCATCTGAGCCACCAGTGATGAAAGATACTATTATGTTCCATTCATTTCAGTTGCTCAGTTCTATCTGACTCTATGAGGCCTGTGGACTGCATGCCAGGCCTCCCTATCCATCACCAACTACCAGAGTTTACTCAAACTCATGTCCATTTAATCGGTGTTGCCATACAACCATCTCTTCCTCTGTCATCCCCTTCTCCTCCCACCTTCAATCTTTCCCAGTATCAGGATCTTTTCCAATGAGTCAGTTCTTCCCATCAGGTGGCCAAAGTATTGGAGTTTCAGCTTCAACATCAGTCCTTCCAATGAATGTTCAGGNAATCGGTGTTGCCATACAACCATCTCTTCCTCTGTCATCCCCTTCTCCTCCCACCTTCAATCTTTCCCAGTATCAGGATCTTTTCCAATGAGTCAGTTCTTCACATCAGGTGGCCAAAGTATTGGAGTTTCAGCTTCAGCATCAGTCCTTCCAATGAATATTCAGGACTGATTTCTTTTTGGATGGACTGGTTAGATCTCCTTGCAGTCTAAGGAACTCTCAAGAGTCTTCTCCAACACCAGTTCAAAAGCATCAATTCTTTGGTGCTCAGCTTTCTTTATATACCACTATTATGTGGGTAAATCTAAATGAAAATTGACTATACAAATGCTTATAATGTCTACTGGGGAATAAAATATATAGAACTAAAATGCATGATAGAACAATAATGACAGAAATAGCAGGAGGATGATAAATGGAATTGTCTTGGAAATGAGTACTAATTATATTAAATTATGTTAATTCAATAATGATCATTTTAATATCTAAGAAGTCAATGAAAGAAGAGTAAAAAGAATGTATAAGTAATGACAATAGAGGTGAGTGGAAAAATAATAATTTATACAAAAGAAGGAAAAAGATAAAAAATTAAAGAGAGGTAAGAGAGATTGAAACTAGTGTCTGTAAATAAAATAAATACTCCAAAGAAAACATGAAATTTTCTTCATGGATAAAACTGTAACAAGAAAACAATCACAGAAAAAAATTACATATTTCTTAGAAAAATACACTTTAAATATGATGCTCTGAAGATTGAAAATAAAAAATATAAAATGATATGCAAAGAAACACTTAGAACAGCAGCAAGAAACTGATTTAGCTATACTAACATAAATCCAGTTGACAAGGTCAAAATCATTACAAGAGATAAAGAAGCACACTTCATGTAATAGAGTATGTATTACTTTTTTTATTAGTGTAAAAATTTACCACAATTATAGCAGCTTAAAATAATACACATTTATTTATCTCACAGTTTTCATGGATTAGAAGGTCAGGAATGGCTTATCTAAGTTCTCTGCTTTAGGGTCCCAAGACTCTGCTACTAAGCTGTTTCAGTCGTGTCCGACTCTGTGCGACCCCATAGACGGCAGCCCACCAGGCTCCACCGTCCCTGGGATTCTCTAGGCAAGAACACTGGAGTGGGTTACCATTTCCTTCTCCAATGCATGAAAGTGAAAAGTGAAAGGGAAGTCGCTCAGTCTGTCTGACTCTTCGTGACCCCACGGACTGCAGCCCACCAGGCTCCTCCGTCCATGGGATTTTCCAGGCAAGAGTACTGGAGTGGGGTGCCATTGCCTTCTCTGCCCAAGACTCTAATCAGCATCAAAATGCTATCAGTATGTTTGCTCTAACCAGTACCAAAATGCTATCAGTATGTTTGCTAGACTTCATCCTCACTCATGAATAGGCCTAATGAAGAATATGTGCCTTCATTTTTGTCTGTCTGGAAATGCTGTTTCACTGAATATAGGTTTTTGTGTTGTCAAGGGTTTTCTTTCATAGAAACTTGTCTGTATTAGAATTCTTCAGAGGAACAGAAACAATAGGATAGAGAGTTGATAGATAGATAGATAGGAATGTAAGAGGAAATATATTATAGGAACTCATTTTGTTATGAAAGTTGACAAGTTCCACAGGCTAGAGAACTAGGAAAATCTGTGTTATAATTCAGTTCAGGTCTGTAAGTCTGTGAATCAAAGGGCTGTTAGTTTAAGTCCTGAGTCTGAACACTTGGGAACCAGGAGCATTCACATCCAAGGACAAGAGAATATGGATGGCCCAACTCAAGCAAAAAGAAAAAAAAAAAATCACCCTTCTTATATGTTCTGATTCTCTTCCATCCTCAACAAACTGAATGATGCCCACTAGCACCAGTGAGGGTGCTATCCTTCCCTCACTCTACTGATTCAAACGCTCATTTCTTCTTTGGGTACTCTCATAGACATACCCAGAAATAATGTTTTCCCAGCTGCACTGGCATCTCTTAGCTCAGTTAACACATAAAATTACCATACCATTTCATTATCTTCTGGCCAGGGAGGAATTTGCTCATTCAGGTTGTTGGCAGAATTTATTTCCTCATGGAAATAGGAAATAAATAGGACTAAGGGCTACAGTTTCTCAATGGCTGTTGGATAGAAACTTTGTTGCCAGTTCCCTGCTATGTGGCTTTCCATAGACAGCATCCTCTCCTTATAGAAGTGGCCAAAAATTCAGTGTAATAGAAATCACATGTATTTTAAAAAATAAAAGGGATTTCCCTGGCACTCTAATGGTTAACATTATCCACTTAACAAATCTGGGCTTCCCTGGTGGCTTAGCTGGTAAAGCAAAGTGGGGGGAGACCTGAGTTCAGTTCCTGGGTCAGGAAGATCCTCTGGAGAAGGGAATGTCAATCCACTCCAGTATTCTTGCCTGGAAAATTCCATGGACAGAGGAGCCTGGCTGGCTACAGTCCACGGGGTTGCAAAGAGTTGGATATGACTGGGTGACTAAGCACACGCTTACAATGTAGGGGGCACAGATTTAATCCTTGTTCAGGGATCTAAGATCCCACATGCCAAGCAGTGTAGCCAAGGATGCTTGGGACTGATGCACGGGGATGATCCAGAGAGATGGTATGGGGTGGGAGGGGGGAAGGGGGGTGTCGGGACTGGGAGCTNACACGCTTACAATGTAGGGGGCGCAGATTTAATCCTTGTTCAGGGATCTAAGATCCCACATGCCAAGCAGTGTAGCCAAGGATGCTTGGGACTGATGCACGGGGATGATCCAGAGAGATGGTATGGGGTGGGAGGGGGGAAGGGGGGTGTCGGGACTGGGAGCTCATGTACACTCGTGGCTGATTCATGTCAACGTATAGCAAAATGAATACAGTATTGTAAAGCAAAACAAACTAAAAAATAAAAGTTAAAAAATAAAAATAAATAAAAATACACACTCTGAGATCATACAAAATGAAATAATAATGTATATTTTTTAATGAATATGAATTTTAAAATTAGATTTTAATTGTTTTGCAAATTAATTTCAACAAATATGAAGACACTGACAATGTCCAGAATATTATCTTTGCATGGAAATGAATCATCATTATCATAAAATGAAGAAGGAGATAAGGGCGAGAAGAGGGGAATTTGTACTAAGAGGAAGGGGGAGCAAGGAGGAGGAAAATAAAAAGATCCTCAAATATTTAGAAACAAATAACACATTTCTAAATGACAGATGGATCACAGAAGAAATAAAAACGTAAGTGAAAAAACATTCTGCACTTAAATCATACTGAAAACACAATATATCAAAGCCATTGAGATAGAGATAATTTTTTGTAGAGGGCTATTTTTCAGTTTAAATGTATACATTATAGAAGAAAGGATGAAAATCAATTATATCAAGTTCCATCTCAAGAAATTATATTTAAAAACAGAAAATGAATCCATATAATTTGTATAAGGAAAGACATAATAATGGAAAGAATTGAAATTTATAAGATAGAAAATAATAGAGCAATTAAGAATAGTAATACTAAAAAGATGCATGCTATGCTTCAATAAAATTCTTATGTAAAATGACATTATGAAATAATAAAATGATAAATAATAAAATGTCAATCAAAAAGGTAGTCTATACTGCTGCTGCTGCTGCTGCGGCTGCTGCTGCCTCCAAGTCGCTTCAGTCATGTCCGACTGTGCGACCCATAGACTGCAGCCCGCCAGGCTCCCCTGTCCCTGGGATTCTCCAGGCAAGAACACTGGAGTGGGTTGCCATTTCCTTCTCCATTGCATGAAAGTGAAAAGTGAAAGTGAAGTTTCTCAGCCATGTCTGACTTTTAGCGACCCCATGGACGGCAGCCTACCAAGCTCCTCCATCCATGGCATTTTCCAGGCAAGCGTACTGGAGTGGGGTAGTATGTCTAGAGTAACTCAATTCTTTTTAATTGTCTTGACTGATTGCATTAAACAAATGTATTCTTTGAAACTTGAACAAGTAAATGAAAAGGAAATTCCTAGAAAACTACCAAACTGCCCTCTACAAAACACAGAAAAGCTTTCAGAAAACTGAAATGGTAATCAAATGTATCTCCTGAATACTACCCTCACTCACACAAATGCAAAAGTCCTCAGGCCATTTCATAATTTATTTTTACCAAATCTGCCAATTTGGTAACTGTTTCAAAAAGGAGGAAGGGAAAGAAAGCCAACTCTTTGCACATTCATTTTGTAATTCTAACAATATTTTGAAAGGAAAATTGGACAGGGAAAAGTGTCAAGAAAAGAAAATATAGAGTAAACTCATCTATGAAGGTTCATGTACAATTTTTAAATTTACCTATGCTTTATTTAAAGTCCAACATCTTTACACTGTATAGATTGCACTGTTTAAGACAAATTAATTTTTTAAATGCCCCCAATAAATAATTGGAATACTGGGAGGAATAAAATGAATTTGCCTTCAAAGGAAGATAACTATTTTCAGGACTGAGTTCCTGTAAGGATATCAGAAAATATTACTATTAACCTAGAATTCAGTTCTTATGAATATTAGCAATAAAATGTGGGACAAGATAAATATATTTTCAGGAATTATATGATTCAGAAAGTTTAACTTTTTAAAACTAATACTTGAGCCTCTGGTGGGAAGGAACCCTGGAAAGAGTAAGAGAATAAAATGACATGAATTACAAAGCAGTTTCCCCACCCCCTCACCCCCAGCTTTATAGCCAACCTAGGAAATAACAAGTTCAAATGAAAATAGAAAAATAGGAAGGGAGATTCATCACATAGTGAAAAGATAAACATATATTTCACATAGGTTTTGTGATTTCAGATTGCTTTTCATTTTTTGCAACTACTATCATACTTGCAGAGGATGAGATGGTTAGATAGCATCACCAACTCACTGGGCATGAAACTAAGCAAACTCTGGGGGACAGTGGAGGACAGAGGACCCTAGCAAGCTTCAGTCCATGCGGCTGCAAAAAGTAGGATGTGACTTAGCAACTGAAAACAGCAGTGAGAGCAGCATACTTCTTTGAATAACTGTCAAAAAATAATAATATTTGCAGTATTACTAATTTACATCAATTTTTTAGTATCACCTTGGACCACAACATGAATGAATCATGATTACAGATAAAAGATGGACAGAAATTTCTAATTTCTTATGTCAGGTGTTGGAAAATTGATAGAAAGTGTTTAAAATTGATTTCTCAAGAAATAACTATAATTCTAACTCCAATGTTGAAGTTTATTGCTTAAAGTTCAAAACAGAATAAACTACTAATAATAAAAATAAAAACTATTAGTAAACTAAAACTATTAAGGTCTGGATAAAGAAAAAGAGGCCAGGCATAAGATATTAATAAGTTTAATAACTCTTATGGGGAAATGATATATATTGAAAAACATGCATAAATCATGTGACCAGAAGTTTCTATATATTTCTTATTGTCATTGGTGATGACCAGAGAAAATAATACTTTATTTTGGGGGAGTGTGGTAGAATGTACTTGGAGGGAATACATACTTTTACTTTTATAAAATATATTTTTGTATCTGCCTCTGGATATATTCAGTATTATTTACCTGTCACTCACTACAGGTATTCAAGCACTTAGCATGTCTTAGGATTTAAACATGAGATGGAGAATATAACATTAATCAGGTTATAATTATTTATCTGTTTTTTACTAATTTTATTTGGAGAGTAAAATTGAAAATTGTAAACAATACTGCACGTTTCAGAAGTAAAAGTTACCATGTAACTTTATTGACACTATTTTTGTTCTCTAGCCATTTGGAGGTAAATTCCTACCAAGACTTTTATTCTTTGTGTTGCAGACTCTCCTTTATGTATCTCTTTTTTTTGGTCACATTATTCTTAGAGCAGTTACAATGTTCTAAACCTTTCAGATACATTAACTCAACTTCACAGGAATCTTTGAGAAACTATTCCTTTAGCCACTTGAGAGATGCTACTGTGAGGCACAGAGCCTAAATGACTTATTTTATAACATCAAAATGGGAAGACCAGGATTTGAACCCAAGCAGATTAGGTCCAGATCCCGTGGACCTAAAAACTGTATGTTTCTATTATAAAAACAAAATCTAAATGCTAAATATTATTATTGCCTATACCATTCCAAACCCCATCAGTTTGCCAGTATTAGTAAAATTGATGCCCAAAATGGAAAGGATGCTATTCCAGGGGTAGTCTATTCCAAAAAGATTACAATTAAGACACTGTTGTCCTCATTTTGAACACTCGTCTCTGATCTCATCTCTGATGGACTTTTGCGTGTGTGTGGATAGTTTCACTTGCAATGAACTTCATGTTGTTAATTTCTTGCTCATTTTTTTTTTCTTTCTTTCTTAAGATTCATCTCCTTGATCCTGTCCTTTGGATATTTTACACCCAAGTATGGTCATCTGCCCTTGATATATTTTTCCTATTTCTGGCTGAGGAATAAAATCAATAGCTAATCAAGGCACCAAAACTTTAGTTTTTTTTGGTTAAAAACCTTGACTCTCAAGTCAGACTGATTGTGCTCAAATTCCAACTCTGTATACCTCACTGAAGCTCAGTTTTTTATCAGTCAATCACTGCTACTAATTTTGTAGGGGAACCGTCTCATATCTCTGAAGCAACATTGTACATACTTAATAAGCTATGTGTCTAAAATTGCACAACTAATCATTGTACTTCTTTCTCTTGAGTGGTACTCTGTTGATGTTACAAGGTAATGATATAACTCTAATGGGTGTTCTTCATTATCATTTCTAAACTAGAGGAAATTTGTGCAGCATCTGAGATTTTTAAAAAATCATAGTACATAAAATATTGACTAATCATAGAAGATTCTCAGTGAGCATGTCCCAAAGCAGTGAAACCAAAAATAGTGGGTTGATCTAATATCATCTGTCTTTTTCCATGTCCCTTCTTCCGTTCCCCAGGTTTAGTAGCAACAAGGAAGGAATTGCTCTCTGTTCCTGAGTTGGCTTTATTTTGAATAGATTCAGCAGGAGATGAAGGAAACTCTCCTTCCTCAAAGAACCATCAACTCTTTGCATTGAAAGGGACCTCAAAGCATATTCTAGCTAACTCTCTACTTCATGGCTACATTCCCAGGACATCACCTATTTCTCATTCTCTATCCCACACACAGCTTCTATATATAGCCCCAAACCTGCATGCAGGTCAAGAAGCAACAGTCAGAACCAGACATGGAACAACAAACTGGTTGAAATTTTGGAAAGGAATACAACAAGGCTGTATATTGTCACCCTGCTTATTTAACTTCTGTGCAGAGTATATAACCCACTCCAGTGTTCTTGCCTGGAGAATCTCAGGGTCGAGGGAGCCTGGTGGGCTGCCATCTATGGGGTTGCACAAAGTTGGACATGACTGAAGTGATTTAGCAGCAGCAGAAGAGTATATAATGTGAAATGCCAGGCAGGATGAAGCAGAAGCTGGAATCAAAATTACTGGGATAAATATCAATAAGCTCAGATATGCAGATGATACCACCTTTATGGGTGAAAGCAAAGACAAACTCAAGAGCCTCTTGATGAAGGTGAAAGAGGAGAGTGAAAAAGTTGGCTTAAAACTCAATGAATATTGAATGAAAAACTAAGATCATGGCATCTGATTCTATCACTTTATGGCAAATAAATGGGGAAACAATGGAAACAGTGACAGACTTTCTTTTCTTGGGCTCCAAAATCATGGCAGATGGTGACTGCAGCCATGAAATTAAAAGATGCTTGCTCCTTTTAAATCCATAGAAGAAAATCTATGACCAACCTAGACCATGTAATGAAATGCAGAGACATTACTTTGCCCACAAAGGTCTGTCTAATTAAAGCTATGGTTTTTCCAATAGTCATGTATGGATGTGAGAGTCGGACTGTAAAGAAGGCTGAACACTGGAGAATTGATGCTTTTGAACTGTGGTGTTGGAGAAGACTCTTGAAAGTCCCTGGGACTGTAAGGAGATCCAACCAATTCATCCTAANTGCCCACAAAGGTCTGTCTAATTAAAGCTATGGTTTTTCCAATAGTCATGTATGGATGTGAGAGTCGGACTGTAAAGAAGGCTGAACACTGGAGAATTGATGCTTTTGAACTGTGGTGTTGGAGAAGACTCTTGAAAGTCCCTGGGACTGTAAGGAGATCCAACCAATTCATCCTAAAGGAAATCAATCCTGTATATTCATTGGAACAACTGACACTGAAGCTCAAGCTCCAATACTTTGGCCACCTGATGTGAAGAGCCAACTCATGGGATGCTGGGAAAGACTGAAAGCAGGAGAAGGGGATGGCAGAGAACGAGATAGGTAGATGGCATCACTGACTCAATGGACATGAGTTTGAGCAAGTTCCAGGAGATGGTGAAGGACAGGTAAGCCTTGCATGCTGCGCTCTATGGGATTGCAAAGAGTCAGACACAACTGAGCAACTAAACAAGAACAGCCTGGAATATTAAGTCAGCCTCTGATAAGTGAAACAAAAATGGATATTTTAAAATTAGTTTTGCAGCAAAGATGATAGAAGAAATGCAATTTTACAATTTGAATATAAATTTGTGGCTCTGATTTTTGGAAGGGGGGTTCATCCTTTTGAGAAATTGATGAGTGCTCCAGTCCTTTCCCACAGAGAAAACTCAAACATATTTACATATAATTCTACATATACACCTTGAAGAAGTTTAGGGAATTCTTTTAACCCATCTATGGAGTTCAGGTTTTTTAAAAAATAACCTGTAGTTCTCAGAGCAAATGTTTGTCTGCATACCCTTTAGCATCTTTTAGATAAAAACATCCAGTGTAGGTTATTACTTTGTATTAAAATACTTCATTTCCCTGGAATTGCACAAAGATCTTTACAATATCTGGTTAATGGACAGAAACCTCAAGTTAGCTCAATCTAAGGGAAAAATCACATTAGAAATACATCAGCTGATATGAATGGTCTTGTAGAGCTCAAAAAAAAAAAAANAACACTTTTAAATAGCCACTTGTGACCTTTAATGAAAAACTTGAATTTTTTTGATTTTTTGAATATTTCTTAATTTGGCTGTGCCAGTTCTTTGGTGAAGCGTGCGGCCTCTTTAACTGCAGCATGTTTGCTCTGATTCCCTGATCAGGATTTGTAACCCAGGCCCCCTACTTTGGGAGTGTTGTAGTCTTAGCTACTGGACCACCAGGGAAGTCCTATGATGTGACTTAATCAATTATAAAAATTATGTTGATATATTTTCATGTGTTCTATTACACAGCCTTGTTAATAAGCATAAGGTGTTTATCAGCCCAAATAATTGTTCCACACAGTTACTGAATTCCTCAAGAAATTCACACATAGAAAACTAAATGAACTAAATCATCATTGTCCTCATACCTGATATAAAAGTAATAAATTACCTGATAGGAAACATAAAGACCCTGGAGTCATAATATAATGCTTAACTTCTATTTCTCAGTTGCTTTCTCTAGATCACTGAATTCTGAGGGTCCTTGACCTAAATTCCCTTCGATTAACAACATTTAATTAACAAAAATTTTAAAAGATACTACAGGTCAATGATTTTTAAGTATACAGACTCTTAAACCTTATGCCTGTCTAGTATTTCTCTACATTTGTAGCTCTTTCCGCGTGAACTCTTTCTTGCTCTCAAAACGCATCAGCCCAGATTTGCTTTTAGAGCAACACTAGATTCTGTGTCTGGCTGAGTAGCCATTTCTACTTCAGTGAACAGTTTAGCAGTCTGTCTTCTCATCGGCAAACGTTATCTTTCTTTTCAGCCTATTAACCGTGGTCTAATGCTTCCGAACTCAGTAATAAAGTTCATTCTGACTGCATTCTAGGAAGTAAAGGAAATAATTGGCAACTCTTCTTTCTGCCAGTTTTCTGATGAGCTGGAATCTGAGCTAATGGTCTCAGTTCCTGCTTTCCTCTCCCTTACAGGTTCTTTTTACAGAGCCATAAATTAGCATGCTGTTAGTTCCATCGTCCTCTGAGTTGCTAATTTTGCATCTCTGAAGTTTTCCTAGCTCCAAAGTGTTTGGCCATTAAGTAATATATACTGGCTTCAAGAGCATTTCTGCTTGGTAAGCTCATGTTCTGCATACAAACTGATGCTAAGGGCAGCTGCTTGTCTCATCTCATCAAACATAAATTCAGTATACAATTGTCCTTTTGCCTTAGTTTCTCTACACAAATAATTCTGCATATGTCTTCACTGAAAATTAAAGTAGGTTTCCATGATTGAGACTTATTTTTGTATGTCAACAATATTAATATGATATTAATTTCAATGCCAATGAAAGACTGATTTAGTGATTCAATTATCAAGCTATTGTTGATATTCAAACAATATTTTGGGATTTTTTAAGCTAGATTTTGAAAGTGAAATGCATTATGGTCACCTTGCTAAGAATTTTATTTTTTATTCTTATATTTTATTCTACATATAAATTTATTTCAGTGAGCTCTTGGTAAATGACTCCAGTTGATTTTCAGTGCTCAACTCACAGCTGTACTAATGAATCAATGTACAAAGTATAATACACAATATAGTGGTGGAATGGTCCCAGAATATGGAATCAAGAAACTCAGATATGAGCCTTAGTCAATAATATGCTGTGCTCGTTTCTTATTAAAATGTATGTGTTTCACACCCCAATGTTCATAGAAACGTTATTTAAAATTGCCAAGATAGGGAAGCAATGGAGATGTCCATCAACAGAATGGATAAAGAAGGTGAGATATATGTATACACACACACACACACACACACACAGACACAATACAATACTATTCAGCAATTAAAAGAAATGAAATTATGCCATTTGCAAAAACGTGGATGAACTTGGAGAGTATTATGCTAAGTGTAAAAAAGTCTCAGAGAAAGACAAATACAGTATGATGTCACTTATGCATGGAATATAAAAAACACAACAAACTAGTGAATATAACAAAAAAACAGATTCACAAAAACAAATAAATGGAAAACAGTGATGTGAGGAAAGGAGGAAAGAAGGGAGGGGCAAGNATGCCATTTGCAAAAACGTGGATGAACTTGGAGAGTATTATGCTAAGTGTAAAAAAGTCTCAGAGAAAGACAAATACAGTATGATGTCACTTATGCATGGAATATAAAAAACACAACAAACTAGTGAATATAACAAAAAAACAGATTCACAAAAACAAATAAATGGAAAACAGTGATGTGAGGAAAGGAGGAAAGAAGGGAGGGGCAAAATAGGGATAGGGGGTTAAGAAGTACAAACTACTGTATATAAAATAAGCACATAACACAGCCAACATTTAATAATAATAAATATACTGTAATATAGCCAATATTTTATATTAACTATAAATGGAGAATAACATTTAAAAATTATGAATCATTATATTGTATACCCATAACTTATGCATAAGTGACATCATACTGTATTTGTCTTTCTCTGTCTGACTTTTTACACTTAGCATAATACCCTCCAAGTTCATCCATGTTGTTGAAAATGGCATAATTTCATTTCTTTTAATCGCTGAATAGTATTGTATTATGTCTGTGTATGTGTGTGTGTATGTATATATACATATATCTCACCTTCTTTATCCATTAATCTGTTGATGGACATCTCCACTGCTTCCCTATCTTGGCAATTTTAAATAACGTTGCTATGAACACTAGGGTGTGAAACATAAAGAATGCACAAACTACCGCACAATGGCACTCATCTCACACACTAGTAAAGTAATGCTCAAAATTCTCCAAGCCAGGCTTCAGCAATACGTGAACCATGAACTTCCAGATGTTCAAGCTGGTTTTAGAAAAGGCAGAGGAACGAGAGATCAAATTGCCAACATCCGCTGGATCATGGAAAAAGCAAGAGAGTTCTAGAAAAACATCCATTTCTGCTTTATTGACTATGCCAAAGCCGTTGACTGTGTGGATCACAACAAACTATGGAAAATTCTGAAAGAGATGGGAATACCAGACCACCTGATCTGTCTCTTGAGAAATCTGTATGCAGGTCAGGAAGCAACAGTTAGAACTGGACATGGAACAACAGACTG
>SJYA01002727.1:351415-406867 GCA_006410615.1 Neotragus moschatus
GCATCACTGACTCGATGGACGTGAGTCTGAGTGAACTCAGGGAGTTGGTGATGGACAGGGAGGCCTGGCGTGCTGCAGTTCATGGGGTCGCAAAGAGTCGGACACAACTGAGTGACTGAACTGAACTGAATTGAACTTATATAATATTGTACATCAACTATACTTCAATAAACATAAAATAAAATGTCTATATTTCAAAGGAGAAAAATCTAATTTTCTTCAAGGTGTGATTCAACTTCTGGCAAGAGTCCCTAAGACACTTGCAGTGGGTCTGGAAGGTCAAGGTTATTTCTTATGACAGTACTAAGACATTATTTACTTTCTTCACTCTCATTGTCTCATGAGTATATTGTAGAGGCTGTGAGAACAGGAAGAGAACATACAAAAGTTGCATACAGATAGTATCACTTTGATAGCTGAAGATACACATATTTGAGATTTGAAAATGTTTAATTTGTAATGAAGAAAGAAGAGATCCATGTCTGGGATGACACTATGAGTAGCTCTTCTTTCCTGCTCCCCACTGAAACCTAAAATTACAAAACAATGCAACCACTGGAAGCCTTTGAAAATGGTGCTAAGAGCAAACAGCAAATGAAGAAACACTTATTCAAGAAAATCTATGAAAAAATAGTAAGAAAGTTTGAGTTTGTGGTGTTTGAACCACGACTGTTCCCTGTCTCATCTCTGCCATCTCTTTAGCTCAGGGAAGTTGAAATTCTACTTCAGACTGTTGTAGCCAGAATCACAGGGTACCCTGTCCCTCCAGTTCCCAGCCAGAGGGCTTCATTTTTCAAAGCAGCAAGACCTCAGCATTCCTCGTCATGCCCCCAGGTGTCTGATGCTGGGGCTAAGTCCCTCATGATTACAAAAAGGTGGTAACTCCTTTCTTCTACTCAAATCCCACTCACGGAATGGAGGCTCTTCCAGACTCAGTACCACTGAGAACGCTGGGACCCTGAGAGCCCTTCCCCTGGCTCTTGAGGAAACAGTTCCACACCAGGAGAAGCAAGATGAGAAGACCTTAGACTTCTGCATCTCCATCCTATCAGTCAGGTACTGAGTTGGGNCCACTCACGGAATGGAGGCTCTTCCAGACTCAGTACCACTGAGAACGCTGGGACCCTGAGAGCCCTTTCCCTGGCTCTTGAGGAAACAATTCCACACCAGGAGAAGCAAGATGAGAAGACCTTAGACTTCTGCATCTCCATCCTATCAGTCAGGTACTGAGTTGGGGTGTCATTCAGAGATAGGCTTGCAACTGTTCCCACTCCCAGCTTCAGAGCCTGGCTTAAGAGGTTTTATAAAGGAGAGAAAGTGAAAGTGAAGTCACTCAGTTGTGTCCAACTCTTTGTGACCCCATGGACTGCAGACTACCAGGCTCCTCCCTCTGTGGGATTCTCCAGGCAAGTGTACTGGAGTGGGTTGCCATTTCCTTCTCCATAGAGGAGAGAAGGAAGCCACAAAACAGAGTTCTCAATCTCCTAAAGGAACCGACTTCATTTGCAATAGATTGTGGAGAAGTTTAAAGAACATTCAAGAACATCAGGGGTTGTATTGAAAGGCAAATGAAAGGATACATGTGGATCTAATGAACTTATAGCCTAAACTTTAAGTTGACTAGTTTGCAAGAGAATCAAGGAAGAAGACAGATCAGAGGAGTGCTCCTGGCATCAAAAAAAATAACACTGAAGTTTGAAGCTATTCCTCTGATGTGTCATAATCCAATTGGATTAATTTAGAAAGGAATTAATGCTCCAACAATTAATGTTGAAAATAACAGCAATCTCAGGCAGTTAGTGGGTTTTAACAACTAGGTGTATTCAAGGAAGCTAGAGAGATTTATCATTACCATTAACTTTCCATGGTGACAAGGTGTAAACCATAAGCTGTACCTTCTTAAGGGGCAGTACCACAGACTTAATTGATTGTGGGGGTAGGTGGGGGATCAACTTTACTAAAATAATCCAGCCAGTCACTAAACAGATAAAGAAGTAAATAATAACAAAAAACCCAGGAATGGGGTGAGACCAGTATCCAGAGTTATTATTACATGTTATTGAAAAGGCCCAGTTTACAGCAAACAAATTTAAGGATATGAAAGAACAGGAAAAACTTCAAGGAAATGTAGGACACCACTAATGCAATAATATCTGCATCATAGATCTGGAGAGAGAAAAGAGAAAGAAAGGAGAAAAAAATTCAAAAAACTAATGATTGAAGGCTTCAAAGATTTATTACAAAACAATAAATAACTTAGAAGTCTAGGCTCAGTGAACTTCAAGGAGGTTAACACAAAGAGATCTCAAACATTCATATCATAGTAAGATCAGTAAAAGTCAAAGATAAGAAGTAAGCATTTAAATTAGCAAGAGAAAAATGATTCTTCACTAACAAAGTAACTCAAATATGATTAATAACTGACTTCTCAGCAGAAAAGATAGAAACTAGAAGGCCGTGAGACTCATATTGAAAGCATTCAAATGGAAACAAACAAACAAAACCCCAACCTTTCAAAAGATAATTCCATGTTCACCAATATTGTCTTTCAAAAATGAAGACCAAATAAAGACTTCCTCAGGTACCAAAAATGAGACAATTTGCTCCTGGAAGACTTACATTACCATAAAATCTAAAGGCTAAAAGCAAATGACTTCAGATGAGAATTTCAGTATATTCAATACATGAGGGAAAGGTAATTATGTAATTATAAATGACATTATAAATATGTATTTTCTCCTTTCTTCTCTTATTTAAATATAATGGTATGTATATGTATACAATTATATGTATATAATGTATTTTATCATTGGGCCTAAACACATGGAAATGGAAATGTGTGCAATACATAATGACAATAGAGCTATAAAGAAGTAACATTTCTATAAGTAAGTAAAATTAAACTAGTATAAATCTAAAAACTGATTCTTATATGTTAAAAAGTATTTCATAAATCCCAAAACANGTATGTATATGTATACAATTATATGTATATAATGTATTTTATCATTGGGCCTAAACACATGGAAATGGAAATGTGTGCAATACATAATGACACAAAGTAGATGGGTAGGCACAAAGCTATAATGAGGAAATGTTAATGGATAGTAGAGGAATAGTTACAATAACAGGGATTATTGTAGGGTTTCTAACAGGAATAGATGTAATATTGATAAAAATAATACCACAAAAAGAGGAAAAGGGCAATAGAGCTATAAAGAAGTAACATTTCTATAAGTAAGTAAAATTAAACTAGTATAAATCTAAAAACTGATTCTTATATGTTAAAAAGTATTTCATAAATCCCCAAACAATGACTGAAATACGTATTCCGAAATACAGTGAAAAATATGAAGAGTCTCTATATATTTAANAAGACCCTGATGCTGGGAAAGATTGAAGGTGGGAGGAGAAGGGGACGACAGAGGATGAGATGGTTAGTTAGCATCACAGACTCAGTGGACATGAGTTTGAGTAAACCCTGGGAATTGTTGATGGACAGAGAGGCCTGGCATGCTGCAGTCCATGCAGTCCCAAAGAGTCAGACACTACTTAGTGACTGAACTGAACTGAACTAAGGTAAACCTTTAATTATTAAACGTGCATAAACTACGGAAAACTCTTTTTTCCTTTTTTGTGAATTGACTGGAGAAGTCTGGAGTTAGTGTGTGTGCACACAGTAACTAAAGTGCTTTCCTGATGGCTCAGATGTAAAGAATCTACCTAAAATGAGGGAGACCTGGGTCCAATTCCTGGGTTGGGAAGATCCCCTGGAGAAGAGAATGGCTACCCACTCCAGTATTGTTGCCTGGAGAATCCCATGGACAGAGGAGCCTAGCGGGCTGCAGTCCATGGGGTCACAAAGAGTTGGACATGATTGAGCAACTAACCCTTCACTGCACTTCACAGACAATAACAAAAGCAATTGCAAGAATTAAATATACATGTGCATACATTCAAACAGTACCATTAGGAGTTGTAAGTTGCCTCTTCCATTAATTTGGTTCAATTTTACCCATTTTTCGCTCTTTCTAAAAGTTGCTGAACTGATGTCTATAAAATACACATCTGGACATATATTTCTGCATCTTAAAAACTCCCCACAGCTTCTCATGGCCCTTGAGAAGTCTCCTGAAAGACACTGAATGTCTTTCAGACTGGCTTGAGTGTACACTTTGTCCTCAACATTTGCTACTGTATTCAGTGCATTCAAAAATCCTAAGTTGGGACTTTCCTGGCGGTCCAGTGGTTAAGAATCTGCCTCCTAATGCAAGGGATGCTGATTCAATCCCCAGTGAGGGAACAAAGATCCCACATGCCCTGGAGCAACTAAGCCTGTATCCCACAGCTATTAAAGTCCACATGCTCTGGAGCCCAAAGGCCACAACTAGAGGGTTCACATGCCACAACTGAAGATCCCATATGACACACAAAGATCCCGTGAATTGCAGCTAAGACCCGATGAAGCCGGATAAATATCAACAAATAAACATTTTAAAATAAATAAATAAAAATGATAAATGAAGAGTCTTCAGTGGCACTGAACAATAAGTATTTCCCTGCTAATGATGATAACCTCTAAGCATTTCTGTAGTTATTTCCCCTACCATACCTTAACTTCAACTCATTTGATTACTTATTAATATAACTTTCTTGAGCCCCACAGCAGATCTGATTTAACTTTTAGATGTTGGGAACTTACAGAGTGGGGGTAAAATTAAATACAAAATGGAGATGGGACATGAAAATTTCCTGAGCAGACAAAACCATTTAAGCCATGTAAACAAATAAAACCTAGCTTATTTCATAAACATAAGCAAAACTTCACAAATACTTCCTATAAATGCCTCTGGCAATCATAAAAGAAACTTAAGTCATCATCCTAAAAATGGCATGGCAGCATCACTTTTAACCTAAACCCTGCCATCTACAAAACCTTCATTGTAATAACCCATCATTGTAAAGGTTAACAACTTCTTCATTTTCACTTTATAAGTCATCCTGTAACTTAATGCCCTGAACTTCATACCATTCCTTGGATTTAGAAAATCACAAACTGTTTTTACATGCAAAATAAATTCTTACTAAATACTATTTATTGATTTGCTGATTTTAATTTTGCTATTTCTGGATTTTTGACAATGGAAACAACAGGTATCAAAAAGAGAAGTAGAGGCACTTCCCTGCTGGTCTGCTGGTTAAAACTCTGCCCTAATAAGCAGAGGGCTTGGGTTTCATCACTGATCTGGGAACTAGATCCCACATGTTGCAGCTAAAGATGCCTCATGCTCCACCTAAGACCCAGCACAGCCAAATAAAAAAACAAATACACACACAAAAAAAAGATGTAGAAATTTTCCCTTCTTGTTTAGTAGTGACTAAGCTATGGTTTTTCCAATAGTCATGCACGGATGTGAGAGTGGGACCATAAAGAAAGCTGAGCACAGAAGTATTGATGCTTTTGAACTGTGGTGTTGGAGAAGACTCTTGAGAGTCCCTTGGACTGCAAGGAGATCAAACCAGTCAGTCCTAAAGGAAATCAGTCTTAAATATTTATTGGAAGGAATGATGCTGAAGCTGAAATTCCAATACTTTGGCCAACAGATGCAACAAACTGACTCATTGGAAAAGACCCCGATGCTGGGAAAGATTGAAGACAGGAGGAGAAGGGAATGACGAAGATGAGACGGTTGGATGGCATGACTGACTCAATAGACAGGAGTTTGAGCAAGCTCTGAGAGTTGGTGGTGGACAGGGAAGCCTGGCGTGCTGCATTTCATGGGGACACAGAGACAGAAATGACTGAGCGACTGAATCGAACTGAACTGAACTGAGACACAAAATGTCCTAAGTACTCAATTTCTTTAATGAATAACAATTATCTCCATGGTATTTCTTGCTCTATAACTGTGATTATGCCCAATATGCCACATGATGTGACCTGTTTTGGAGATGTGACAAATGGTTCCTTTAATCTGATTGGTAAAGATGGATTTCAGGACTTTATCCCTGGCTTCATAAACCTTTCAGGAAATCTGATTGGATAAGCCCAGTCCTTAAAGGAAAGTGTATGATAAAACTCTAAAAAGAGATACTGCCTTTTCCAGACCTGTTTGGCTTTTAGATCAAAGATAAAACTCAAACAGACTTTTACTGTAAAACTGTTTCCATAATCCTGTCCATTAGCTTGATTTTAAAACATACTAATTGGTTTGTCATAGAGCAAACCAAAACAGCACATCACCTTATTAAACTAGTGCTAATTAGTTAGGTGACATTCTATTTAGTTCTGTAAATTATGCCTGGCAATACTAGCTCAAATTTGTATGCAAACTGATATGTAATTCTGTAACAGGAAATAAAAAAAAATGGCAGAAATTTATATTTTATAATTTATTACCAATGTGAGTTGAGGAGAATCTATATCCTTTTTGAGTATTAATTTCCTTTTGTGCATGCTGTGAAAATATGACTATCCCAAAACATGGTTTCTCATTCTTGGCGCTATTGTCACTTTAGGCCAGATAATTCTCGGTTGTCAGGAGGTGACTTGCATATTGTAAAATGATTTAGCTCTATCCCTAGTTTCTACCCACCAGGTGCCAGAAGCATTCCCTACAGTTATGTCAATGAAAGATGTCCCCAGACATTGCCAAATGTCTCCTGGGGGGCAAAACTGTCCATGGTTGATGTTGTTAGGAGGACTTTTCAATGTGTCTAATTACCAATGAGTCTATTACATATTTAGCCCTAAGTGAGCATATACAGACAGATCTCCATCATGATGGGACTTATAGCCCAGGGAATTATGTGCAAGCATGTTCAGTTGCTCAGTCATGTTCAGCTCCTTGTGACCCCACAGGCTGTAGCCCACCAGGTTCCTCTATCCATGGGATTTCCCAGCAAGAATACTGGAGTGGGTTGCCATTTCCTCCCAGGGAATCTTCATGATCCAAGGACTGAATCCACGTCTCCTGAATCTCCTGCATTGGCAGGTGGATTCTTTACAACTGAGCCACCTGGGAAGCCCAGGAAATCATACCTGATAATTAAAACATACACATTTCACCCATACCTGGCACACAGTACACAGTTAATAAGAATTTGCTATAACTTTTAGATCTTCTATTAAAGAAATACCCCTTGCATTTATAACACTAATAACTGGAAAGAAAAAGAATGAATTATACTTAACATACTATTTTGATCCCTAATGGGATATAAACAGTATATTAAAAAGCAGAAACATTACTTTGCCAACAAAGGTCTGCCTGGTAAAGGCTATGGTTTTTCCATTGGTCATGTATGGATGTGAGATTTGGACTGTGAAGAAAGCTGAGTGCCAAAGAATTGATGCTTTTGAACTGTGGTGTTGGAGAAGACTCTTGAGAGTCTCTTGGACTGCAAGGAGATCCAACCAGTCCATCCTAAAGGAGATCAGTCCTGAGTGTTCATTGGAAGGGCTGATGTTGAAGCTGAAACTCCAATACTTTGGCCATCTGATGTGAAGAGCTGACTCATTGGAAAAGACCCTGATGCTGGGAAAGATTGAGGGCAGGAGGAGAAGGGGACAACAGAGGATGAGATGGCTGGATGGTATCACCGACTCAATGGGCATGGGTTTGGGTGGACTCCAGGAGTTGGTGATGGACAGGGAGGCCTGGCGTGCTGCAGTTCATGGGGTCGCAAAGAGTCGGACATGACTGAATGACTGAACTGAACTGAACTGAATGGGATATAAAGCCTAGTATCAAATATTAAATGAGGATACATACAATAGGTGAAGAAAATCCTCTTCTAGTGTTAAGGTAGTGTATTATAGGGCCCTAGAGTAAATATACAGGTTCAAGTTAGCCTAGTTCATGTTTTGAAATAGACTTTAGTTCATTATTTTAGACTCGAAGATCAAAGTCACTTTCCTTGCAATTTGTGCAATGTGAAAACAATCCAAACAAGAAAAAGGGAGTGTGGTCACTTTGCAGTTCTGTGAGACACAGTTCTGTAAAGCCTCTCTGAAGTTGTAGTTTTCATTTTCCGTTTGCCCTAGCTAGATGTCAGGTTTTCTACCTTTGAACTCTTGGCACTTTGATTACAGTGTACTTATCACATTCTACCATGAATTATATTTTATAATAACTTATGGTTTCTATAAATTATAGATATTTTATATTTTTCATAAATTAGAAACTATTTTATAAATAATTTATAATAAGTTACAATTTAAGGTAGAATGTGGTAAGTGCCACCCACAATCTTTCATCAAAGTGCCAACAGACTTCAAAGCTAGAAAACCTGACATCTAGTTAGCACAAATAGAAAATGAAAACTACAACCTCAGAGAGGCTTTACAGAACTGTGTCTCACAGAACTGCAAAATGATCATGCTCCCTTCTTATTTGGTTTAAGGTTTTTCGTGTTTCACAAATTGCAAGGAAAGTGCCTTTGAATCTTTTACCATTTCGAGTCTAAAATAATGAACTAGCGGCTATTTCAAGACATGAAATAAACTAGCTTGAAATAGTTCACGTGATTAAAATGTGTTCTATTTTTCTGGTACTGGAGGATCATTCACAAAATGAAGTAGTATAGGTCATGTTTCTAGAAGAGACAATTTGTTTTTCCCTTTTACCTAGCATCTTTTTATGGGACCATCTCTATCCTGCCTCAACCCATGCAGTTTAGATGGAGCTAATTTTAGTCCTGGGTTCAAGGGTTAGACATATAAAGTGTAACACTGGAGTATTCCACCTTCTTGAATTTGGTACTGAGCTTGGAAGAACATTTAAGCCCCGACAGGGATCTAATTGGAAATGATTTCATAAAATTTGTTAAAAGTTTATGAGGACACTGGTCTTTTTTCCTAGAGTTGAAATATGTCTGAAGAGGTTTTTTTTTTTTCCCCCCCTGGGAATAAAATGCCAACAGAGTAGAAAGCAGAGGCTAGAATCAGAGAAAAAAGCCTCTTGATGATACACAATGATATAGATCCTGGATTTGGTATTGTCTGAATGAGAGTTATTCCTTGAACTGTCTAGTTATATGAAGCGAACAATTCTCATTTGGGTTTGAGTTGGGTTTCTGTATTTTGCAATTTAAAGAATTCCAATTAATATATATCCTAGTATGCTAAACATTTACTTAGGTTGCTTTTCAACATAATACAATGTCGTGATTTNGAGTTATTCCTTGAACTGTCTAGTTATATGAAGCGAACAATTCTCATTTGGGTTTGAGTTGGGTTTCTGTATTTTGCAATTTAAAAAATTCCAATTAATATATATCCTAGTATGCTAAACATTTACTTAGGTTGCTTTTCAACATAATACAATGTCGTGATTTTGATGAGACTCTAAATTTTAAAAATGTTTTAGATAGAATAATATCTGAAACTCAATAAATCTTGACTGAAAGAGCAAATGCCAACTGGGGATAAAAGAGTGTTCAGTTTAGTTCAGTTCAGTCGCTCAGTTGTGTCCCATTCTTTGTGACCCCATGGACCACAGTACGCCAGGCCTCCCATAAAAGAGTGAAAATTAAGTAAATCAAACAACAGGCTTCTGAAACATTATAAATCATAACTATCAAAAATCATTGAAATTATAGACCCCAAAATACCGTACAGTATAAGAGCTGTGGATATGTGTTTCCTTTTATTTGTTCCTTTTTGACTGCATGGTTCAGTTAATAAATTTACAGGATATTTTCTACATACCACATGATAATGATACCTGAACCCATATGGCTGCATTAGTTCTTTCTCAGTTATCCTCACTTAAGATTCTTCATAGGAAAAACAATCCTAGGCTTTTTAGGAACCGATTTATCATCCTTTCTTACAAGTCAATAGGTTATCCTTGATGAAAAAGGTCTTTCAATCATTTTTTGCATTTGACTCTAAATTAAGTGAAACGGCTACTCCTGGTGATAGGCTGCTTCCAACTTTGATATAATTCTGAAAAATACAGGTTTTATATTCAGCATTTTGGAGACAGTTCTATTTCTACATGTTGGCATCAAATAGTAGAAAGCCAAGAAATAGCCAGGAAAGAATGTTAGATATCACCTACCCTGCACTGGTGGAATAGATTCCACTCCAATGACAACAGATCTATCATTTGTTTTCCAAATCCTGTGCTGGGGGATATGGCAAGATAGGAGGCTTTAAAAATTGCATAACACACTGTTCCAGTCTTTAAAGAAGTTAAAGTTACTGGAAGAGCAGGATCTTAAAAATGACTTGCCATTAGAATTACCAGATTAATCGCAGCTTGTTAATGTGGTGTCTCAAAGCTAGTAGCTGATGAGCATATTAAACAACACGGAAATTGCCTTTCTCAAGCCTGAGAAGGAGTAATGGAAAATTTCTATGCTAGTTTCATAACATCTCACAGAAAAACCCAAATGAACTTTTTGGCCAGCCCAATACATTTTGGCACTGAAAATGCTGCAATATAGTCTGACTGAAAATATAAAACGACACTTCTTTTTTAATCCTCCCTTTCTCCCTTCTTTGCTGACATCATTTTATTCATTGCTTTAGGTTCTCAATGGTGACTTTCTTGGTGGCTCAGATGGTAAAGTGTCTCCATACAATTCAGGAGACCTGGGTTCAATCCCTTGGTTGGGAAGATCCCCTGGAGAAGGAAATGGCAACCCACTCCAGCATTCTTGCCTGGAAAATCCCACAGACAGAGGAGCCTAGTAGGTTACAGTCCCATGGGGTCACAAAGAGTCGGACACGACTAAGCGACTTCACTTTAGGTTCTCAATGCACTTATGAAGCAACAAAGTATTTGCAATATGCCAGGAACTGTGACAGACTCTGGAGATGTAAGCAAAAATAAGGCCAGGAACTTGTGTTAGAGGAAATAAATTGACAGGTTCAACCACCATATAGGAAACTAATTATATTGCAAAGTGCTACAAGTTCACACAGAGGAGTGCATCAAACTCATGGTAGCAACAAAGACAGAGTGATCAATTAGACAGAAGATGGGGTAGTGGGACAGAGAGAGAATTGCTGTGAAAGACTTTAGGCCACAGTTTAAATGAGATCTTAAACTCTTGGCAAATCCTCAGTGTGAATCATAATAAAAGTTCAGAAAAAGGATCTCTCATAGCCTGCTAGATGGATAAAATGGCATTTGAGCCCACCTTAATGGGAGGAGATAAATATAGCTCTGTAGATATAGAATAAGAGGACTCTCAGGCAAGGAAATCAAAAGAGAGTTGGAAAAGACAGAAGCTTTATAAGACATGCAGAACTCTGTTTGGCTAGGCACCAGAGTTTGTGAAATGTGGTAGCAGAAGTTGAGGAGGAAGGGTGCAGTGGGGCCAGTACAAAAAGAACATTCAGTGTCTTTTGATGCAGTTTTCAAGGGTCATAGACAACTATGTAAAGTTTTTAAGAAGTAGAGAGATGTGCCTAGGTGTGTGGTTTATATAGATCACCTCAGCAACCTTTGGAAGAATCAAAGAAAAGGAAGGAACTGAGATGGGAAGACAAACTTGTTGCAAGCACCAGGAAGAGCTGACGGGAGCCCGGACTAGAGAGATGGGTCTGAGAGGAGGGTCCCCGGTAGGGGACATGGTAGTGAGAGGCTGGACTTGGGGAGTGACTGCATCTAGCTGGGATGGAGAGAGCTCCAAGGTTTCAGATGCTGGCAAATGAGTGGATGGTTTTGCAGTTAAGAGAGATGGTGTACCACGAGGGAAGCACATTTGGGGTAGAAAAGGCAGAACAACAGATTGCTGGCACTCTACTCACATGATAAACTCACAGGGACTCCATGGTGTACATCCAGTTTCATCTGATGTCTCAGACAATTTGGCTGGAAAGTCCCAGGGCTGATTTCTTTAATCATCTCTCATGCATTTTGCAAGAGCATCTGCATGTACCACTTTAGCTCTTAGACTATTTCAGACAACACCCCTCACTCAACGCACTTACGTTGTAATCACTTAAGTTGCGTTACACTAAATTTCAGAGACCACCAACATCCTCCAGCCTCTGGCCTCATCCCCTTGGTCTGCCTTTTATGCTCTGCCTCCATCCGGCAAGTAAAGCCGAGAACGGATTCCTTTGTTCACACAAGTAAGTTACAACACCCTCTGGTTCCCTGAGTCTCTCCACTGCTCTTCCAGGAAGTTCATTCGTAATTTCCACTGCACAGATGCAGTGTGCTCCCTGAAAGGAGTCTGGAACATACAATTTTCTTCATCCGGTAGCTCATAAGGGTGATGCAGGAAGGAAGGGCACCACTCAAAGTGATAATCCACAGACAGTTTCACCACTGAGCATTCCAAGCTCCATTTCTTAAAAAGCTTCATAAAGCTTTATGATGCATTAAGTAGACTGATAAGTAAGGAGCATAAGTCTAGTTTTAACCATTTCAGGCTACAAGGAAAAAGTGAAAAATTTTATATTTTCAAACATTATCATTTTATTTAATCACTTTTTTTCTAGCTTTTGATCATATAAAATTTTACCATACCTATACACCTGTTTCGGAGAAGGNTTTCTTAAAAAGCTTCATAAAGCTTTATGATGCATTAAGTAGACTGATAAGTAAGGAGCATAAGTCTAGTTTTAACCATTTCAGGCTACAAGGAAAAAGTGAAAAATTTTATATTTTCAAACATTATCATTTTATTTAATCACTTTTTTTCTAGCTTTTGATCATATAAAATTTTACCATACCTATACACCTGTTTCGGAGAAGGCAATGGCACCCTACTCCAGTACTCTTGCCTGGAAAATCCCATGGACAGAAGAGCCTGGTAGGCTGCAGTCCATGGGGTCGCTAAGAGTCAGACACGACTGAGCGACTTCACTTTCACTTTTCACTTTCATGCATTGGAGAAGGAAATGGCAACCCACTCCTGTGTTCTTGCCTAGAGAATCCTAGGGATGATGGAGCCTGGTGGGCTGCCATCTATGGGGTTGCACAGAGTCGGACACGACTGAAGCGACTTAGCAGCAGCAGCAGCATACACCTGTTTTGGAGAAGGCACTGGCAACCCACTCCAGTACTCTTGCCTGGAAAATCCCATGGACAGAGGAATCTGGTAGGCTGTAGTCCATGAGGTCACTAAGAGTCACACACAGCTGAGCGACTTCACTTGCCCTCTTCCCTTTCATGCTTTGGAGAAAGAAATGGCAACCCCAGGGTTCTTGCCTGGAGAATCTTAGGGATGGGAGAGCCTGGTGGGCTGCCATCTATGGGGTCACACAGAGTCAGACACGACTGAAGCGACTTAGCAGCAGCAGCATATACCTGTTTATTGGTGGGATGGCACCAGGGTTTAAAGAGCAGTGATAAATATTTATAGCATACACACATACATAATATATATGTGTATATGTATACATCTCTTTGTGTACACACACACACACACACACACACATATATATACAAGTCACTTCAGTCACTTCAGTTGTGTCCTACTCTTTGTGACCCCATGGACTAGATAGCCTGTCAGGCTCTTCTGTCCATGGAATTCTCCAGGCAAGAATACTGAAGTGGGCTGCCATGGCCTCCTCCAGGGGATCCTTCTGATCCAGGGATCAAATCCGTGTCTCTTATGTCTCTTACATTGGCAGCCATGTTGTTTACCACTAGTGCCACCTGGGAAGACATATATATATATACACACACACAAATTTGACACACACACACACACACACATACATATATATATATCCCACAGAATATTACTTGAAATGTCATAAGAATTCAATAAGTATTAGCAGCAGACTCAATGGTTCCTACAATCAGTTCTGATCAATAACACAATACAACAATACTAATATTGAAAGTGGCATGTTGCTAGGATTAATGGAAATTTTTTCCCTGTCTCACTACACTTCCTCAAACCTTGTTTCATCCAAGTAAGCACAGAGACCGCAAACTACATGTCTGAGGCATGCAGTTTCAACAATCCTTCAACCCATTATTTTAGATAGTGTGATGTCTATCTCTCAGTTGCTGGACTCTCAAAATTCAAGACAGATTGTCAGACTACTAGAAGATGGGCGGACTTGCAGTCTAATACTAGCTATTTCATGAAGTGAAGCTCTTAAACTTGAACGAATCAACCCAAGTAAAAGAAATGACAATGTATTCTAAAAACTACTTCATAGCCCACAGCCTACATGAGTACATTTTTTATAACTCAGACAAAACCTGTACTCTTCCTTGCTCCAAACATCCTTAATAAGAAGATTTAATCTTATTTGATAACCAGATAGTATTTATGGCCACCTGAAGAAGAATATGGAGTTTATTGGGTGAAGTCACATTAGGTTTAAAAAGTCATTAATCCATTCAGTACTTAAATGAGTATGGATCATGGCTGAGACCAGAAATACCTACATTATTTTTGCCACCTAACCACAAGAGAGTTAGAACAGTGAGAAAAATTATTCTGGAGTTTTCACTGCCTACTCATTTAATCTCAAAGTGAGAAGCAATTTGTTGACACATTCATCATGATGTGGAAAAGCAACTGTATGATCTAAACAGCCTACTGTTTGACACAGACCTTTGTAACAACCTGCATTTACATTTTAAGTATCAAAATGTGATTTAGTTGCCCTAGATGATCAAACAACCTTATATTTTATGTCTTGTTGTGATACATTTTTGACTAGTTTATAAGATATTTGATGCTGAGTCTTTGGTCAGAAACCCAACTCCCAACATTAATACTTTTTATTTGGCCAATGAAAAGGTTTTAAGTTGTAGCCAAGGAATTAATTGTATAAAACTATGAGAACTTCTACCCCTCAGATACAAATATAGCTGGCTGGTCATTGAGACACATCTGAAAAATTCAAAGAAAATCTGATGAAGATGAAAAATACATCCCACCCACTGCACGTTTTGTTCAGTTGAAGAAACAGAACAAACCAAGCTTATAAAATGCCCATGGAGTGAAAATACTTATGTGAAATATACAGAGAATTAAAAGAGGAAAAAGGAAAACCAAATGTATTTTGAGATATGAATTTAGCTACAGATACAGATTTAGATACAGATTAGCAGTATCCTGTACAGTAAGAACAATACTACATATACAGTCAATGCATTTAGGTGTGACAGAAATTACTCTCAATGGCATTATGAAGCCTATATGAGAGTACAATACTACAAAACACTTCAGACCTTTAATTACGCTCATTGACACTAAAACTGTAATTGACTGCTCTGCCATGGAAAACTAGAGGGAGAGGTGGGTGAACAGATGGACAGATCTCTATTTTGTACTCTACTGGTTACTGTTCAGTGAATGGTAGTATACTAATAAAGTGCTCAGAGGACTTCTGCCTCCATCTGCTCTTAATAAAAATAAATGAGGCTCAGAAACAAGCACGCGCTTTTGGAGTTTCAGCGCGAAACCCTTCGATAGCACATGAGGAAGTAGAAGGGTTGGTCTAAGATGACTGCTTACAGGTGTGACAGGCCCACCATCCTGTAGCCCTTGCCTCCCATTCCCTGGTCCCAGAATGGTGCTCCCTCTTTCCTGGCTATTTATCATGAGAAATTATCATGCTTGGGCAACCTTAATGGCCTCTTAGCCCCATTGTTCCATGGAAAGTAATGAAATTAGATGAGTGCTGCTCAGTTTAGTGAGCAGAGACTTTATGATTCTCTTATGTTTGGGGAAATAAATGTTTATGAAACTCCTCTTACAACCACGAGTGTGCAGCAAATTTCATTAATAGTTCTGTGTCTTCCGTATCCATTACAAGATTTTGATTGCAGTCTCCCTGCCACATCCCCACCCTGCTAGAAACTAGACCCAGAGAGAAGATTCTTCATTACAAACTGGTCAGACATGTAAGGCAGGGGATACAGATTCCCTGCTTTGCAGGGAAGTTCAGTATTGCCACTGTATGCAGGGCATTGAGGTCCCACTAACTTTTGCCCAGCAAAAGGGGTAATAAAAGTGGGCTAAAAACCATTTCTCCAAAGCAAAATGATTAAAGTTTCTGTGGTAGATTATTTGGGGGCAAGTTCTGTTAAACAGAGCTGCTGTCTATCTCTCAGGGATTATTCTTGGAGGTTAATAAAGAATTGCAAAGATGCTTTAATGGGGATCCAAAGGTAGAGACTTCTGCTATTCAGTGTGGATAATAATACTTCAATTAGCATTTATCTCTTTCCACTTTGGAGAAAAAGTGCTGAATTAGTTAAAAAGCAGAATAAGTGGATAGACATTACAGAAAGATAATGTTGAACTCAATATTTGGAATAACTTTCAAGTATTCAGATTTTCTCAAAGGTATATGAGCTAGTCAATTCCCACCATTAGAAATAACCCAACACAGTTATTGTTTACTTGGTAGGGATATTATAAAAGACGCATATCTTTTGTAGTCCTTCAAATATAACATTGCTTAAATTAAAATAGCTATTTCTCTCTTCCCCCCTAATACACACACAGACACAGACATAGAAACACACACGTATACATACACGCACACACACACATGAGGGTAGTATGGACTGATGAGCTCTGCAAAATTGTGATGTTATAAAGACAAAGTAAATTCTCAGAGCCAGGTATGTTTTAGTAATTTGGAAAGGTGCTAACTCCAAGCTTGGGCTAAAATTTCATTCAGAGGGCAGGAAATAACAAGTGGCCCTTATGTGACTAGGAGTGTAAAACAACCCCCTTTCCCCCTATTCTTCCCTTCTGGAAACCACAAGTTCATTTGCTAAGTCTGTGAATCTGTTTCTCTTTTGTAAATAAGTTTATTTGCATCATCGCTTTTTAGATTCTGCATATAAGGGGTATCATGTTGAGATGACATGTACACTCTGCTATATTTAAAACAGATAACCAACAAGGACCTACAGCGCAGACAGGGAGCTCTGCTCAGTGCTATGTGGAGGTCCGAATGGGAGGGCAGTTTGGGGGAGAATGATACATGTATATGTCTGGATGAGTCACTTTGCTGTCCATCTGAAACTATCTCAGCATTGTGGATCAGCCATACTCCAATATAAAATATAAAGCTAAAAAAAATAATAAAATGGCCCTCTTTGTCCATTCTTGCATTAAGAATATGTTGAGGGATAGGTATTGGATATACAGATGGAAAAATAATTGTCACCTTTTTCTCTCTACCTATCATCTATTTATTTATATCTGTACATATTTGATCCTCTATTTTCTATCTGTGCTCTAGTTATATCTGTGTTCACAGTATTTATTCATATGTACATCTATGAACACAAGGCTAGAGCTGCAGAATCAAAGATAGGATATGCAAATACAGATGGCTCCTTAGTTACTGCTGGTAACCTGATACCTGGAGAAGTCCTGCTAGAGTCAAAGCTAATTCATTGAAAATAACAGAACTGAGAAAATCAAGGAGAAATGGGGCTTGTTCCCTGATGGTACTGCATGTAGATTTCACTATTCCTCTGCACTTTTACATTGTATTAATGTTTAAACCATTGCTAGTAGTGTTTTTGGTGATAGCTGAATAGAAATTTTATCCTAACTGATGCAACTTATAAAATACAAAGTAATTTTGGTGGCTAGCTTTCATTTGTTAGCATGGAGAGAGAAAGAAATACAGGAAGACTCTACAGGAACACTAAATAACATCCTCACATTTTGATACATTGCAAGATGTACCTTACTGTAGGCAGAAGGGAGGGTATTAAGGGATAGAAATTATAGGCAAGCAAGTAAAAAGCTGCAAAGAGTTCAAGTACAAACTGGTAATTGAGAAGAATTTTAGCAAGAGAGAAAAGGCAGTATTTCTCCTTAAGTTACTAAAAGAGCTGTTTTTAAAAATTCCTCCCCCCTTTTTTTTGTTGTTGTCCTTTGCAGGAAAGCAAACATAGAGAAGATGAGATAGAAAAAAGGGAAGAGAAGGAGAAAAATATAGAGGGAGCCAATGATCACCCTTGGATGTAGATGAGAACCCCTGAAGCCTCTGTGTTCCGGACTTACCATACAACCTACATTCCCTAGTCCCTTGGTAGTTAGGTATCCCAGTGCCAATCTCAGGAACTCGCAGTACCCTAGGGAGAGGCCTTAGTATTAGATGCTGAAGAAGCATTTGCTGCACACAGGGCTGGGTTTGAATGCACATCAACTTTACTGTAGTGGAAACGTAGATCCATAGGCTCTAGGCATCCTTGTAGGGAGATAAGGAAACTCACCTGGTTTTCAAAATAAACCAGTCATGCTACCTTAGACCCTGCATTTCTAGCACAAAGAAAACAAAATGTATTTAAGTTTTTACTTTAGTGCTGCCTGTGCTACTGGATCATTCTACTGGTACTTGTGCTAGTTTCATACACTGAGACCAATATACACAAGTGCATATTTTATAGGATTACAGATATGTACATTTACCTTATCTTTGTCATGCTTTTCAAATATAGATTAATTTCTTCTTCAAAGAATGTAATAACAGGCTTCTATACTATACATGCATGCTGCCTGTGTGCTAAGTCACTTAGTCGTGTGTGACTCATTGCAACCCTATGGACCATGGCCCACCAGGCTCCTCTGTCCATGGGAATTCTCCAGGCAAGAATACTGAAGTGGATTGCCATGACCTCCTCCAGGGGATCTTCCCAACCCAGAGATTGAACCCACATCTCTTATGTCTCCTGCACTGGCAGGAGAGTTCTTTACCAATAGAGCCACCCGGGAAGCCCTACTATAGCACTCCAGTATTCTTGCCTGGAGAATTTCATGGACAGAGGGACCTGGCGGGCTACAGTCCATGGGTTGCAAAGAATTGGACATGACTGAGCGACTAACACACACACTATATCATACACAAATGTTCAAAAAGTAGAGAACTAAGAACCATTTTTTTCTTATCTCAAATGCATCTTGAACAGGTCAAAAAATCTTGAAAAATTTGAGATTCTTCACTCACAAAGCAAGAATAATTCTAACTCGCTCCAGAAATAAAAGAAGTAATGACAAACCAATAACATATGCCTGAGATATATTTTACAAATACATACTACAGTATTTAAAAGCTAGGATTTGGATTCAGACAAACCAAGACACAAAGTAGAATAACTAGTAAGTTATTTAGCTGCCCTAGGTTAGTTTCTTAATCCCTAAAAGGAGGTCAATATTACATAAATACCTACAGAATTACCACGATGATTCAAAATGGTAAATATTAAAAACGCCTAGTAATAGTGCCAACTTTTAATGAAAGCTTAATGAATGCCCACAGTCACTGAAGGGGTTCTCCAGGTTCTCACCTTCATTTCAGTTAACTCTCATAATGACTAAACAAAAGGTTGGAAATAACTTGGAAAAATCAATCCACAGAACATTTAGAATAACACGTTTCCTACAGCTTGGATATATGTAATTTGAAACAGCTGAGATAGCAAAGCATGGAAATTGAAAATAAATTCTTGGCAGGCTTGGTGTTAGAACCTAATTATAAGTTCTCAATATGGCACCAAGGTCTGGAAGGAAGATGAAGAAAAAGAAGCTCTGTGTGTTCTTGATAGCAGACTTCCACCCTGAAATCCTTCAGCCATCCCAAAGCTGGTATTTATTTGTAAATAGTTAACTAGTAATATATAGGAAAAGCATAATCCCCGCAATGTTTTGTGTTTCAGAAATCACTCAGTTGTGAAAAATCCTGCAAAGGCGAAATATTTATAATTATCCCATTATATTACCAAATAAATAATAATATCTAATACTTAATTATTATTCTTAAAGTTGAATACATATTTGTTCTTATTTGCTAATTACAATGGTTGAATAAATAGCCTGTCTGCCTTGAGCCCAAAGGAATGATCTGAAACTTTAGATCATTAGGATGAAAATACATTTAGACACACAAATAATACTTTCTAAACAGAAAATTCTAAGAAATATCTGGTTGTGAATCCAGAATGACTTACAGAAGATTAAATTTTTTGAGATGACTAAAGAAATGCATTTCCCATTCATTTATTTGATATCATTTGTTGACCTGAAACAAATAGATTTTCTCCAGCAAAGATGGATTTATTCAGGATTAGCAGAGAATTGCAACTTGAGATATGCAGCTATGGCCAGTCATATGCAAGTTCTCCACACAGCAGGAGGAGAATGCTTTTACAGAGGAGAAAAGGAAACTGGGAGGACAGTCAACAAAGAGCCCATGGCTTTTCATTGGCTGAGTCTTTGCAAGGAAAGAGGACAAGTCTTTCTTCTTCCTGCAGGGTATGAGAGCTCCTGGTCTCCCAACTCTATTTAATTTATTAAATAATTAATAAGGATTAATTAAGTTTATTAGTTCTTCACACATTGGTAGATGATATTGGTTAATATTTAAGAATATTGACTTGGAACCTTAAAAGACATGAGATAAAACCCTAGCTTTATCTTGTAGTGGCTGAGGAAATTAATCAAGTTATTTAACCTCAGAATCTCAGATTTCTCACCTGAAAATAAGGATAATAAAACCCACATCATACTGAGCTGAGCTCCCTGTGTGATCTAGCAGATCCCCACTAGCTGTCTACTTTACGATAGGGTATTTATATGGCAATGCTGCCCTCTCAGTTTGTCCCATCCTCTCCCTCCCCTCCTGGACCCACAAGTTCATTCTCTATGTCTGCATCTCTATGCGTCTCTATTCTTGCTCTGCACATAGGTTCATCAGTACCATTTTTCTAGATTTCACATATACATGTGTCATTGTACAGCAGAAACTAACACAACATTGTAGAGTAATTACGCTACAATAAAATGATCTTGAAATGATCAACACTATGATTAGGTTATTATGAATACCAAGTTAATACATAAGTCATGTGCTCAGCGTGTACTGGTGTAAAGAAACCACTTAATAAATGACCAATTAAATGAACAATTCTTGTTAACCTCTTTCCAAAGAATAACATTTTTTATCATGCTTGTTTTTCTATGATATATATATACATGTAATTCAAAATCATAGAACTGTTTTTCTCTTTTACTATTTCAAAACAGATTATTACATTACGACTACCTGAGTGAATTTGAAAATAAATTTTTGCCTGTAAGCCAGTGCAAAATAAGTGGACCAACACTGAAAATTAAGCATATTAATGAATATTAAGAGATATGAAAGTCTAAATGTGGAAGGGGAGTGTAGATAGAACAACAGGCTCTTCCATTTTCTGAAAAATGAGACTGAGAAACCATATTTAGATACGGTAAGAAGAAAATGTGTATAGGGCAAATTACTAATGTGAGATAGCACAACATTGCTTTCAGTTCACAACTTCCTCCTAAGTACAGAGGGCTAAATCCCCATGGGTATTTCCTCTTATCCTAGCTTAAGAAGACCCTTCCTGTATTAAACAAGAATTGACCATTTATCTACTGTGAAAGTTGCAAAGGGCATAAATCACGTAAATTTCTAAAGATTCTGACTGGTTTAAGGGAGAAGACCTACCTAACAATGCAGTCATTGATAAAATTAATTCACAGTGAACAACAACAAAAAAATTAATAAATAGTATAAATAAGTCTAACTACAATATGTAGTAAGAGAGTGCTGCTGCTGCTGCTGAGTTGCTTCAGTCGTGTCCGACTCTGTGCAACCCCATAGATGGCAGCCCACCAGGCTCCCCCGTCCCTGTGATTCTCCAGGCAAGAACACTGGAGTGGGTTGCCATTTCCTTCTCTAATGCTTGAAAGTGAAAAGTGAAACGGAAGTCACTCAGTCGTGTCCAACTTTTAGCGACCGCATGGACTGCCACCTACCAGGCTCCTACATCCATGGGATTTTCCAGGCAAGAGTACTGGAGTGGGGTGCCATTCCTTTCTCCAGGGGATCTTCCCAACTCAGGCATTGAAACCTAGCCTCCTGCATTATAAGCAAATTCTTTACTATCTGAACCACCAGGGAGGCCCACATATTAAGAGAACCCAAGAGGAATGAATGGGCTTCCCTGGTGGCGCTAGTGGTAAAGAACCTGCCTGCCAATGCAGGAGACATAAGAAATGAGGATTTGATCCCTGGGTCAGGAAGATCCCCTGGAGCAGGGCATGGCAACCCACTCCAGTATTCTTGCCTAGAGAATCCCATGGACAGAGGAGCCTGGTGGGCAACATTCCATGCAGTCACAGAGTCAGACATTACGGAAGTGACTTAGCACATACCACACACACATGCACACACACACACACACACATAGGAAAGAACATGACTTTTGGAAAAAGTTTTGATAATGCACTTTAGGGGTCATGTGACTGAGACATGACACATGGAGAAACTGTCATATTCATGTGAAACTAATGTGAACAAATTCACTCCAGGCAATAAAAGAATGGCAAATGTTCATAGAGACCCTAGATCCTGGGTCAGGAACACTTGCAGCTTTGAGAGGGCAATNGGTGGGATTTGGTGGTTTATTTTTTCTCTTAATGCATATTTTTGCTCTCTCCGATTTAAAACAAAAAAATATTTTTATAATATAAAAATTAAATGTATACATTTATTATATGGGTTTCCCTCATAGCTCAGTTGGCAAAAGATCTGCCTGTAATGCCAGAGACACCGGTTCGTTTCCTGGGTCAGGCAGATCCCCTGGAGAAGGGATAGGCCACACAGTCCTGTGTTCTTGGGTTTCCCTTGTGGCTCAGCTGGTAAAGAATCTGCCCATAATCTAGAAAGATCCAGGGCTGGGAAGATTCCCGTGCAGAAGGGAAAGGCTACCCATACCAGTATTCTGGCCTGGAGAATCACATGGACTGTATGGTCCAATGGGGTTGCAAAGAGTCAGACACAACTGAGCGACCTTCACTCACTCAAATTTATTATATATTGAAAATATATATAAGATCCATAATTACATATTATATTAAATAAATAATTATGTTATATATATATGTAATTACATATATATGTATATATGAATGCTGGTTAGCTGCACACACACACACATTGGCTAGCTATTGCTGCCTAACACACTATCCTCAAATCAGTAATTTACAAGCCATTTATTAGCACAGCTCATGGATATGCTGGTTGAATGATCTTAGCCAGGCTCACTCATGCATCTGAGGGTTGGCTGAGGGTTCCGTTTCAGCCTTGGCTTGGTTGAGGGGCAGGTCGGCTCTGCGCATCTCTCATCTCCTCAGCACCAGTGGGACAGCCCAGGCAGTCCTCGTGGCAGTGGCAGAAGCACAAGAGAGCAAATAGAGACATGAAAGACTTTTTGGTGCCTAGACTCAGAAGGAGTAAGTGTCTGTCCCACTGCTATTAAACCAAGGAAGCCACACGGGCAAAATCAGAATCAAGAGCCAGCTTTTTATGTGAGAGAATCTGTAAAGATACAGAGAAAAATGATGGATTGTATACTTGGAAGACAGGAAGACTGAGATGGAGACCACTATCTTTCTGAGCCTTTCAAAGCACCAGTTGGAGTTTACCATTTCCCTGTCCCCATGACTGGAATCATGACACTTGAAGGCACATGCTCTCGGCTTCAAACTGCACACAGTTCCTTGATAACTATGCCACTATGGCAAGTCCTTTTACCTCCCTGAATCTCAGCTTTCTGTTTATAACATGGAGATAAAAATAGTGCTAGCCTCATTATATTTTAAATAATGAAATGAGGCAATCCCTGTAAAGTTCTTAGAAAGTGCTTAAGGGATAAGGGATAAGGACTGTGAGGACACAGTAAGTGCTCAATATTTGTTGACAGCCTTGGCGTAGTTTAAAATCTACATCCTCAGTAAAGCTGTCACAAGCTTCCCAAACAGAACTAATGTTTTCCTCTGAAGGTCTTTACTTCAATAACCACTTCTACTGGTCATCTGATGTGCACCATATACAGAGTGGCTTTGTGTTTATTTAGGTGCCTCTCTCACTGGCCTGGAGAAGGCAATGGCACCCCACTCCAGTACTCTTGCCTGGAAAATCCCATGGACGGAAGAGCCTGGTAGGCTGCAGTCCATGGGGTGGCTGAGGGTCGGACACGACTGAGTGACTTCACTTTCACTTTTCACTTTCATGCATGGAAAAGGAAATGGCAACCCACTCCAGTGTTCTTGCCTGAGAATCCCAGGGATGGGGGAGCCTGGTGGGCTGCTGTCTATGGGGTCACACAAAGTCGGACATGACTGAAGTGACTTAGCAGTACCAGGAATATGTGTATATACACAGACACACACACACACACATATTCACTTGCATGTTTGGCGTTTCAGAACAATTCCTCTGAAATAAATACCTATTTTCTCAAAGATACTTCAACTTTCATTTGGGGACATTGTTGAAGCCTAAAGGAGGCTAAATCTTAATATCTAAAACCACATAAAAATGATGTGATTTGTAAAATCTTTATTGTAAGGAAGGATCAAAATTGGTGAAAAATAAAATATTCTGCATAGATATATTTTTGTATTGAAGGGCCTGTTCACTGAAGTAATGGATACACAGGTTAAGTGAATTTGCAAATCAAATATTTATCTTCTCCCCACATACTACAAAAGGCTGATAAAAATGTATATTCAATTCCAGAAACCCAGAGAGAATCAGAGAATGAAAGCAGGAGAGAGAAAGAGAAAAAGAATTTTACCCTGTACAGTCAGTATTCTAATTTATAGAAAAATACTTCCTTTCAAATCATGATTCACTCTGACACCAAAGCAATGGACTGGTTCTTTTTTCAAAAAAAGTTCTACTCTGCTGGATTGGTGTAGTAGCACAGAAAATTAATGAAAAATATATTTAAATGTTAAAAACCAAAACCTATAATCTCAATCTAAGTCAGTTGCTCAATGCTGAGAATGGTCTTGGCTCACAAATAGTTTTCTTCCTGCCAAGTTACTCGGTCCTTTACTCTACACCAGTGACTGCCAAACCCTCAGCCACACACTCCTAGTGGCTTGAGATGTGTATAAGNTTAATGAAAAATATATTTAAATGTTAAAAACCAAAACCTATAATCTCAATCTAAGTCAGTTGCTCAATGCTGAGAATGGTCTTGGCTCACAAATAGTTTTCTTCCTGCCAAGTTACTCGGTCCTTTACTCTACACCAGTGACTGCCAAACCCTCAGCCACACACTCCTAGTGGCTTGTCCAATTACAGCAAGTAGATCGTGAATCTGCTCACCTACCAAGTAAGATCTATAAGAAAAATAAGTCATATATTCTGCTTATGCGTCTAATTTTTATAATAATGTTTTAAACTTTTAAAATGAATGATTATAATTAAAAGATATCTGTGAAACAACTTGATATTAAAAAATTAGACTGGGACATTGGAGTCCAAAAATTTGGATAATGACTACCATAGGCACCCCTGGCTGCTCTAATCAACTTCTGATCTATGGAAAATGGGGTTAGCATAATGGCCTTATTGTTAAATCATTTGTGTTCTACTTTTCACAATCAAATAATTGTACTCATTGCTTATATTTTTCCACTACCTTTTCAAAAAGATTTTTTTTCCCCTCAAGCAACAGAGCAGTAGGACCTTTCTATGTACCACATTATCCCAGTGGTTTCTTGAAACTTTAATGATGTGGCCTCAGGGATGATGAGATTTCATAATATTCTACATCCATCTTCAAAACCACTTTTCACTTATAGTCTTCAATAATCAAAACTTGACAATTTTCATATGATACTTGCATTTGTTATAGAACAAAACTATGTATTTCTCCCTTTAAATTTTTATTGGGCATTCATTGTTTTATAGTACTGCTTATAATTTTTTCAGACTTTTGAAATTTATTGTGTTCTAAGTACCTATAAAGCAGTTTTTTTCCTGACATGTTTGCCAAAAGATTTTATAAAGCTATAATACAGATAGCATTTTTATCAAAGTAAAAATCAATAATTGTTCAGAATACCACCACAAACTAAGACTTTCTTCTGAAATTCTTTTATACATGAATAAAAGAAACTCATAGATTTTATGTAATTACCTAACAGTAGTAACAATAACAAAATCATGTTATCATCTAAATAAGTACAGAAAAAGTATTTTACAAAATTCAACATCTTTTCATGATTAAAAACTCTCAATGTATTGAATATAGAAGAAATATAACATAATAAAGATAGCTCAGTTGGTAAAGAATCTGCCTGCAATGCAGGAGACCCCTGTTTGACTCCTGGGCTGGGAAGATCCCCTGGAGAAGGGCTAGGCTACTCAGTCCAGTATTCTTGGGCTTCCTTTGTGGCTCAGCTGGTAAAGAATTTGCCTGCAATGCTGGAGACCTGGGTTCAATCCCTGGGTTGCAAAGATACCTTGGAAAAGAGAATGGCTATCCACTCCAGTATTCTGAGCTGGAGAATTCCATGGACTGTATAGTCCATGAGGTCACAAAGAGTTGAACACAACTAAGCGACTTTCATTTCCACTTTCAAGCCCGGCTAACATCATATCCATTGGCTTTTACCAATTGTTGAAAGCTTTTCCTCTAAGATCACAAGGAAGAGTTTTCATCTTCACTACTCTTATTCAGCATGATACTGGATGCATTAGCCAATAAATAAGAAGTCACATTTAAAAAAAAAAAAACCCATCAGAGTCAGGAAAGAGAAGAAAAATTGTCACTGTTTGCCGATGATACGATCTTATACACAGAAACTTTAAGACATCATTAAAGAAAGTTAGAATTCATCAATGAATTAAGTAAATAAGCAGGCTATAAAATCAATATAGATAAATCAGTTGCATTTTCATACACTAACAAACTATCTGAAAAAGAAATAAAACAATCCCATTCATAATATGCCGAAAACAATAAAATACTTAAGATAAACTTAACAAAGAAGGTAAAAAACCTGTACACCAAACACTGTAAGACATTGAGGAAAGAAACTGACAAATGCATAAATAAACAGAAAAGATATTCATGTTCATGGATTTGAAGAATTAACATTATTAAAATGTCTGTACTATCCAAAGTGACTTATAGATTCAAGGGAATCCCTATCACAATGCCAATGACATTATTTCACAGAAATAGAAAAAAAACAATCCTAAAATTCATATAAAATTACATAAGACCTGGAATAGCCAAAGCAAGCTTGAGATAAACAATGGTGGAAATACCACATTTCCTAATTTCAAGCTATGCAACAAAGCCTCAGTAATTAGAACAGCATTGTTTTGTTGGAAATGACATAAAAAACAGATACAGAAGAAGGAAACAGAAGTGAGAACCCAAAGATAAGCTTGTGCTGATACGGTGAACTAATATTTGACAAGAAAGCCAAGAACATTTAGTGGGGAATGATAGTGCTTTCAATAACTACTATTGAGTAAACTGGATATCCTTACACAAAACTGTGAAAATGAATGTCTATCTTACATTGCTTGAAAAAAATTAACTCAAAGTAGATTAAGGACAAATACAAGACTCAAAACCATCAAACTCTTTGAAAAAGACAGGAGAAAAGCTCTTTGACATTGGTTTCACAATGGGTTTTTTTTTGGATATGATGCTAAAAGTACAAGCAAGAAAAGCACAAATAAACGAAGGAGACTATGTGAAACTAAAAAGCATATACACACAAAAGAACCAACAAAGTAAAAAGGCAACCTCCAAAACAGGAGAAAATACCTGCAAACTATATATTCTGACTAAAAGTTAGTTTTCAAATGTATATGAAATATACATCTCAATCAGAGAAAGTAATGGCACCCCACTCCAGTACTCTTGCCTGGAAAATCCCATGGATGGAGGAGCTTGGTAGGCTGCAGTTCATGGTGTCGTGAAGAGTTGGACATGACTGAGCGATTTCACTTTCACATTTCACTTTCATGTAGTGGAGAAGGAAATGGCAACCCACTCCAGTATTCTTGCCTGGAGAATCTCAGGGCCAGGGGAGCCTGGTGGGCTGCCATCTATGGGGTTGCACAGAGTTGGACACGACTGAAACAGCAGCAGCAGCATACATCTCAATAAAAATAGATACACAAAAGACCCTGAACAGGCAATTTTTCAAAGAAGATATACAAATGGCCGATAGGTACATGAAAAGAAGCTCAACAACCCTAATCATCAGAGAAATGCAAATTAAAACCACAGTGAGATATCATCTTACACCTGTTACAATGACTATTAGTAGGAAGATAAGAGAGAAAAAAGTACTGGTGAGAGTGTGGAGAAAAGGAACTCCTTGTGCACTGCTGATGGAAATGTAAACTGATGCAGCCACTGTTGAATATAAAACAGGTTTCTCAAAACTAAAATTAGAAACGAATCGTCGGTCTGTATTCGGTACAGGATACAGGATGCTTGGGACTGGTGCACGGGGATGATCCAGAGAGTCGATGTGGACTGGGAGGTGAGGGGGGTTCAAGATTGGGAACTCATGTACACTTTAGATGAAAAAAAATAAAAAATTAAAAAAAAAAAAAAAGAACTAGGAGATGATCCACCTCTGGATAACAGATTTAAAAGTGATGAAATAACTGAAAGATAGAGCTGCACCCTCATGTTCACTGCAGCATTATTCACAAAAGTCAAGACATGGAAACAATCTAAGTGTTTGCCAATGAGTAAATGGATAAAAAGGATGTGGCAAATGCACACGTGCACACACACACATACACACACACACACACACACACACACACACACACACACAGGAACATTGTTCAACCATGAGAAGAAAAGAAAATTCTGCCATTAGCACACACACACAAAAAGCTACGACCAACCTGGACAGCATATTATAAACCAGAGACATTACTTTGCCAACAAAGGTCTATCTCCTCAAGGCTATGGTCTTTTCCAGTAGTCATGTATGGGTGTGACAGTTGGAAATCAGTCCTGAATATTCATTGGAAGGACTGATGCTGAAGCTGAAACTCCAATACTTTGGCCACCAGATGCAAAGAACTGACTCATTTGAAAAGACCTTGATGCTGGGAAAGATTGAAGGTGGGAGGAGAAGGGGACGACAGAGGATGAGATGGTTGGATGGCATCACCGATTCTGTGGGGAGTTCCAAAGGGTTGGACATGACTGAGTGACTGAACTGAACCAAACTGAACTGCTGTTAGCAACGATATGATGGACTGTGAGGGAATTATGCTAAATGAAATAATTTAGATAGAAGGCAAATGTGATCTCAGTTATATGTGAAATCCAAAAACGTGGAAGTCACATAACANTGTGGGGGGTTCCAAAGGGTTGGACATGACTGAGTGACTGAACTGAACCAAACTGAACTGCTGTTAGCAACGATATGATGGACTGTGAGGGAATTATGCTAAATGAAATAATTTAGATAGAAGGCAAATGTGATCTCAGTTATATGTGAAATCCAAAAACGTGGAAGTCACATAACAGGAGAATGGTAGTTGCCTCAAGTAGGGGTAAGAGTAAATGGATGAAGGAGGCCAAATGGTAGGAACTTCCATTTATAAAATGAGTAAATTTTAGGAATCTAAGGTACATTGTGAGGACAATAATTAACAACATTGTATATTATATCTAAAAGTAGGTAAGAAAATAGATCTCAAAATTTCTTTGCACATACACACACAAATGGTATTAACTCTGAAGTGGTGGATGCATTAACTATTCTCATTGTGGAATCATTTCCCACTTGATATGTCTATCAAATCATCAAACCATACACATTAAAATTATACAACATAATAAATTATTTCTCAGATAAGCTGTAAGGAAATAAAGTGAGGAGGATTTATTTAAACAAAAGGTATCACACCAGGGACGATCACAATGTAAAAGAGATCTGACTGAACTTGGAAAACACATGTTTTCATACAGAACAACTGTTCTGCTTTGTTTCAGATAAGTGTTTTTTTATAACTTTTGATTCTTCAAGATAGTTCATTAACCCAGTTTTCATATAAAAAGTAAGAAAAACCTTCATTCTGCAGAAATTATATTTATATGATTGAGTCTGCAATTTACCAACTTGTCACTGTTATTTTCAACACTAAATTCTCCAAGACTCTATGGAGGACCAGATAGCTAGTCAGATAGGGAGCCCATGTAGATCAGTTCACCACAAGAATAAATCTGGAGACTTCAGAAAAAATCTTTAACCTTCCAGCTTAGAAGAGGAATAAGTCTATATGCCAGTTATGCTTAGAAATGTTTATTTAATACTCTAAGCTTTGACATTGTTGAGTTACATAAGACTTTACTGTTGATTTTTTTAAATTTCTACTATATCTTGGTGGCTTCCTATGATTTTTGATAATCCCTTTATGAATTTTTAGGTTAAGTGCTTTGGAATAAAGAATTGTATAATATCAGAAGAATAATGTAGAAGTACAAATTAAACCAATAATATCCAAAAGTTGCATGTCAAATATGCCCCTCCCTCCCTACAGACACAGTCAAATTATTTTAGCTTATAAAATAAAAGCCATCTTTGTAAAAGCTTTTATATATCACAGATATCATTTAAGGAAGATCTGTAGGGTATGTTGACAAAATGTATTTTGAGTCTGTCCAGTATAAAAATTTATAAAAAGCTAAAATGTAAGTTATTCTTTGTCACTGCAATAAATAAGTATTTTTAAAGTTAATAATTTTCCTTGTTAAATAAGAGTGTTTATGTCATATGAACACTAATGAAATGTCCAATCACCCAGTAAAGTATTTGGACTACCTATCATCAAATAACTAATCAGACTGTTGCATCCTCCTTAAAATAGTTAATATAACCACTCAAATTACCTGTTCCACATATGTTGCAAAAAACCTCTTGGTGTACAACAGAATACTGTTTATATAATGGATTCTTCTATTTAAAATGAATACTTTGCTCAGCATTAGAGCAGAAAAAGGAAAAAACAAAGTTCAGAAACAAAGCATCTAAATCGAATTAAATTTCTATCGCCACTTAATAAAGTATACATCCTTTATATCTCCCAGAACATTGCTGAATATAAAGAAATTATACTCATATTTTGATCCAGAATACAAAAGAAAAAACATGATTTATAAAAAAATGACAGTTGCTTTTTTAGTGTTTTACTAGAAGTGAATGAAAAAAATCTTTTATATTCTAGATTTTTCCAAGTTCATGTGGTAAAAAATATTTTAATAAAAATTATTTCTTAGGCTCTTCATAGCTGATGTTTTCAATGTTGATTTTTTTAAGTATGTGAGAAAATGTAAAACATAAAACAATATGATTTTTAATAAATAATTCTTGGTAGTTTTATTACAAAGTAATTGCTACAATAAAATTTCATAGAAATTGTCACTTTATGTATCAGAACATGAAAACAATTTTCCCATATTATTTAATTATACAGAAAAACATTTTTCTTCAGGGTAAAGAATGACATTTTCTTATGTTATTTGTCATGTCAAAATATATGTTATTTTCTTATATCTATTTGTCAACTTCTGAATTTACAAATGCAGCAAAGGAAAAAAGCATTTTTCAGAGAAGACAGCGTTGTTAATATATCTATTACTACTATTAATCTCAATAGTAATAATATTCATAATAATAGAAGTTAATTTTTATTAAGTGTTATGGAACTGTTCAAAATGCTATACATATATTAAGAGATCTTTGTGAATTCTTTTTAATTACTAGACTTTATTTTTTAGAACAGTTTTAGATTTACAGAAAAAATGGAGCATATATTACAGAGTTCCCAAATATCCACTTCACACACTCATGTAGTTTCCTCTGCTATGTCAGACCTGATAGCAGCATGATAAATTTGTTATAATAAGGAAGCTACTTGGATACATTATTATTAACTAAAGGTTACAGTTTATGCTAAGGTTTGTTCTTTGTGTTGTACAGTTTTAGGGATTTTGACAAATTCATAATGTCATGTAGGTACCATTACAGAATTGTACCAAATCATTTCACTGCCTTAAGAATTCCCAGTGTTTCCCAGATTCTTCATCTCTCCCCAGACTCCTGGCAACCAATGATTTTTGCACTGTCTCCATAATTTTACTTTTTCCAGGTGTTATATTGTTGCAAATCATTTAGTTTATAACCTTTTCAGATTGGCTTCTTTTGCTTAAAAATATGCATTTAAGCTTCCTTAATGTCTTTTTCTCATGTCAAGAGTCTTCTCCAACATCACAGTTCAAAAGCATCAATTCTTCAGTGCTCAGCTTTCTTCACAGTCCAACTCTCACATCTATACATGACTATTGGAAAAACCATAGCCTTGACTAGACGGACCTTTGTTGGCAAAGTAATGTCTCTGCTTTTGAATATGCTGTCTAGGTTGGTCATAACTTTCCTTCCAAGGAGTAAGTGTCTTTTAATTTCATGGCTGCAATCACAATCTGCAGTGATTTTGGAGCCCAGAAAAATAAACACCTCCTGTTTCCACCATTTCCCCATGTATTTGCCATGAAGTGATGGGACCAGATGCCATGATCTTAGTTTTCTGAATGTTGAGCTTTAAGACAACTTTTTCACTCTCCACTCTTCACTTTCACTTTCATCAAGAGGCTTTTTAGTTCCTCTTCTCTTTCTGCCATAAGAGTGGTCTCATCTGCATATCTGAGGTTATTGATATTTCTCCCAGCAATCTTGATTCCAGCTTGAGTCCGTTGGACTGCAAGGAGGTCCAACCAGTCCATCCTAAAGGAGATCAGTCCTAGGTGTTCATTGNACGGACCTTTGTTGGCAAAGTAATGTCTCTGCTTTTGAATATGCTGTCTAGGTTGGTCATAACTTTCCTTCCAAGGAGTAAGTGTCTTTTAATTTCATGGCTGCAATCACAATCTGCAGTGATTTTGGAGCCCAGAAAAATAGTCACCTCCTGTTTCCACCATTTCCCCATGTATTTGCCATGAAGTGATGGGACCAGATGCCATGATCTTAGTTTTCTGAATGTTGAGCTTTAAGACAACTTTTTCACTCTCCACTCTTCACTTTCACTTTCATCAAGAGGCTTTTTAGTTCCTCTTCTCTTTCTGCCATAAGAGTGGTCTCATCTGCATATCTGAGGTTATTGATATTTCTCCCAGCAATCTTGATTCCAGCTTGAGTCCGTTGGACTGCAAGGAGGTCCAACCAGTCCATCCTAAAGGAGATCAGTCCTAGGTGTTCATTGGAAGAACTGATGTTAAGGCTAAAACTCCAATACTTTGGCCACCTCATGCGAAGAGTTGACTCATTGGAAAAGACTCTGATGCTGGGAGGGATTGGGGGCAGGAGGAGAAGGGGTTGACAGAGGATGAGATGGCTGGATGGCATCACCGACTCGATGAACATGAGTTCGAGTAGACTCTGGGAGTTGGTGATGGACAGGGAGGCCTGGCATGCTGGGATTCAGGGGGTCACAAAGAGTCGGACACGACTGAGTGACTGAACTGATCTGAACTGAATGTCTTTTTGTCACTTGATGTCTTATTTCCTTTTTATCTAGATATATATTTTACAGATATACCACAATTTCTTTATACAAATTGGTTAGTCCCAGTTCTTGGCAATTATAAATAAAATTGCTATAAACATTTATGTTCAGTTTTTTGTATGGGTGTAAAATTTTATCTCATTTTGGTTAGTACTAGAATATGATTACTGGATTTTATGAGAAAACTATGTTTATCTCTATAAGAAATTATCCAGCTATCTTCCAAAGAGGCTATATATTTTAGCCTTTGACCGGCAATGAATACAAGTTCTAGCTGTTCTGCATTCCTGCCATCATTTGGTACAGTCAGGTTAATTATTTTGTTTTTGCTTTGTTTAGTCATTCTAACAAGTGGATAGTGATAGCCATAGTTTGTTGCCATTTTAGTTTGCAATTCTCTAGTAAGAGAATTTTGAGTTGATTAGAATAAGCTCATATGAATTGAACTTGTTTTTCTATAACATCTGAATATCTTCTTTAGTGATGTATCTTTACAGATCTTCTGCCCATTTTTAAATTGGGTTGTTGGTTTTCTTATTGTTGAGTTTTAAGTGTTATTTACATGCATTGAGTATAAGTACTTTATCATATATTTATATATACACATGTGTATACACGTATCAGATATATACAGATAGAGGGTAAATACTCTCTCTATTTATGGGACTGTGTTTCACATTTCTGTCATGGTTAGTAACTCATAGCAGCCAAAAGTTTAACTTTATAACCAAATTCAATGACAAGATATATCATTGCCTTACCCATCAGCATACAGAAAAATCAAAGATACTGGTGGAAATTAACTTAAAATTCTTCAACTTGAGGACAGAAGAGAATGCTAGAATACAGACATATGGAATGAATGTTGATGAATTTAACATCTGTATAAACATATTGAGGCTATTGTATTCTAGTTGTACTTGGCATTTGTCATAAGAAAAATGATGACCGTGTCTTGTATGCTGTATGATTTATAGTACTCATGGAAAAATAGCATGGAAAATACAATTAAGATAAAAGTTAAAAATAACAGATTTTCCTGAGAATCACTTAAGAAAAAGAATGTGACGATAGCTCTCGACAAAGCTCTTAGAATTACAATAACCATTTAAATAGCTCAATAAATAGTATAATCAGCATGGAATTTAAGATTATGTGTCAATAAGAAGATCTGGAATAAATAATGTAGACTTTGGATATGCTTCTATTTTGCATATTTATAGGCAAACATAAAAATTCATTTTGAATGAAGCAATAAGCAAATAATGCAGGCAACGGTTTCAAGAGGGTTTTACATTAAGTAATTATTAAACAGAAAATAATTCATGCTAGTTGTTGGGTAGGTGGCTCAGTGGTAAAGAATTCACCTGCCAAGGCAAGAGACATAGGAGACGCAGGTTCAATTTGTTGGTCAGGAAAATTCCTTGGAGAAGGAAATGGCCACCCATTCCAGTGTTCTTGCCTAGGAAATCCCATGGACAGAGGAGCCTGGTGGGCTACAGTCCACGGGGTTGCAAGGAGTTGCTCAGTCGACTGTGTGACTGAGCACCCACTGAGCACGCACCGTGGGTATTATGTAAACAAAAGAATAAGCTTTTGCTCACTTTGCAGGTGAGCAGTGAAGAAACAACCAAGCTAAAGCACAGATGCCACTTAAGTTACAGAAGACTGTGATTACAGAAGTATGATCTTGAGAAAATTATTAGGGCTCAATCACATCGTCTGTAAAGGGTGATGATTGGAATGAGAGCATATATGCCTTTATCAGTTAAGACTCTGGATTGCAAACAACATAATAAATTAAACTCGCATTGATTTACATACAAAAGGGAATTAATTACTTTTTGAATAGTAACTCCAAAAGTCCATCTATTTTCAGAATCAGTTGGCTCCAGAACCTTGAATAATTTTATGAAGAATATGCCCCATCTCTCTGCCTTGCTTTCTAGTCCCTCCAAAAGTCATCCTTCTGTCTTTTGAATCCCACTAGAAAGATAGCTTCTGTTTCCAAATGATCCCACAAAAAACATGAAGTTATTTCTCATTAAACATTTCTTGAGGCATAAGCTTGCATCTGCAACAATCTCAGTAGCCAAGGAGATGATAGAGTCTAATGGGTTCAATGCTGTACATCCTTGGGGATGGACAGTATAAGGATCTGCCCAAAACATGCTGACGGAGAGTGATGAAGAGATGATATATTAGCAGAAGAGTGGAGCTCAGTGTTGTAAGAAGGAAAGCTCAGGAGGCAAAAGCGGTTACAATTCACTACTGTGTCTAATAACGCTTCTAGAGTTTACATCCTAGGCTTTGATCCTCTTTATTACGAACCTCCTACTTCCATTCCTGCAGTTGATTAAGGAAAACAGGGGTGATACTAGCAGAACCTCTTGTATGCCATATTGACCATCTTTGGATCATCACGGGCATATGGATATTTCTACATATTTAGTACACCAGATTCTCTGTCAAGATAGAAGGCATGCAGTATTACATGGGCTATGCAAGTCATTATACAGCTATTAAATCCCCATTTTAGTGAAGTACTAGAAAATTTACTGGAGAAGATGATGGCACCCCACTCCAGTACTCTTGCCTGGAAAATCCCATGGATGCAGGAGCCTGGTAGGCTGCAGTCCATGGGGTCACTAAGAGTCAGACACGACTGAGCGACTTCACTTTCACTTTTCACTTTCATGCATTGGAGAAGGAAACGGCAACCCACTCCAGTGTTCTTGCCTGGAGAATCCCAGGGACAGGGGAGCCTGGTGGGCTGCTGTCTATGGGGTCGCACAGAGTTGGACACGACTGAAGCAACTTAGCAGCAGCAGCAGCAGAAAAATTTACAATCCCAGCTCATCAATTTAAAATCAATTCCATTCCATAGCACTGGTTTACAAAACATAGTTCTGTGTGTGCTAAAAAATTTACAATACATCTGGAAAAAACAGGGAAATGTCTAGGAGAACAGTGGTTGGGAAAATGTGTTAGACCCAAATGCATACACTTACCTATCAATAAGTGGTCTTCTTCTTTTGTTTAGAGACTGAGATTCTTAAGGGAGTGATTTTTATTATTCCTATTGGTTCTTACCCAGTGATCCATAATGAGCTAAAGGGAAAAGTGTGTCTCTTGTGAGGACATTCATCAACACACGGAAAAATTATTAGTTGTCACAACTATAGTAGACCCTGCTGCTGGTGCTAAGTTGCTTCAGTCGTGTCCGACTCTGTGCAACCCCACAGATGGCAGCCCACCAGGCTCACCTGTCCCTGGGATTCTTCAGGCAAGAACACTGGAGTGGGTTTCCATTGCCTTCTCCAATGCATGAAAGTGAAAATTGAAAGTGAAGTCACTCAGTCATGCCCGATTCTTAGTGACCCCATGGACTGCAGCCTACCAGGCTCCTGCATCCATGGGATTTTCCAGGCAAGAGTACTGGAGTGGGTCACCAGTGCCCTCTCTGGTAGACCCTACTACTAACACTCAAAGGACAGAAACTATGTTGGTAAACATCCTACACTGCACAAGACAGACTCTGAAAACAACCAATTACCTTGGTCAAAATGCAGCAGTGCCAAAGTTGATAAATAATGCTTAATATTACCTTTTAAAAGCCCTCATGATACTCTCACTGATCTAATCCAGTTTTAATTTACCCAGCACTAATTATTAATTACTTTGCTGACTAAGGTCCGTCTAGTCAAGGCTATGGTTTTTCCAATAGTCATATATGGATGTGAGAGTTGGACTTTGAAGAAGGCTGAGCGCCAAAGAATTGATGCTTTTGAACTGTTGTGTTGGAGAAAACTCTTGAGAGTCCCTTGGACTGCAAGGAGATCCAACCAGTCCATTCTGAAGGAGACTGGCCCTGGGATTTCTTTGGAAGGAATGATGCTAAAGCTGAAACTCCAGTACTTTGGCCACCTCATGCGAAGAGTCGACTCATTGGAAAAGACTGATGCTGGGAGGGATTGGGGGCAGGAGAAGAAGGGGACGACAGAGGATGAGATGGTGGATGACATCACTGACTCGATGGGCGTGAGTCTGAGTGAACTCTGGGAGTTGGTGATGGACAGGGAGGCCTGGCGAGCTACGATTCATGGGGTCGCAACGAGTCAGACACAACTGAGCGACTGAACTGAACTGGAGTATTACTTCCATCAATGGAGGATGGTCTCTAGTACTGCTGACCAACCCAGAAAGAAATACATGTGTACTTTTAACAAAATAACAAAAGGGACTTATCATTTTAAAGCACTAATAAATGGGAAGAAATATTTCACATTCCTGAAATACAAGGAATATTTTCATGGTCAGAGGTTAACATGAAATAAAGGGGATAAAATCCTAATTGAGAAACAGTCAGCTTTTGATAATTTATAATGAATCATTCATTCTATACACAGGAGAGAAGTGGCTTATAGGGAGTGAGACACTTACAACAGAGAACCTGAATGAGGTAATCAAACACCTTTTATTTTAAATTCACATTATTTCTAAACTTCTCATATATCTGAACGATCAGTCAGGATATACAACTTATTTTTGTGAGAGAAAAAGTTTTCTGAGCTGCAAAATCTGCCACTGTGGAATTAACTCCACCACTGACTGCCTCCTTTTGAAGAAATTAAAGAAAGACTGATCTTTAGTAAGAAAACAATTCTTCAATAACTTATGTTTAAATATTTAAAAATGAAGAGTTAATTATAAGGAAATTTTAACTTCTCTTTTAAGTTCCAGCCTCCACATGACTCACCACAGACTCTAATGATTCCCCAAATCTCATGAACCCAGATCCTCAAACAAAACTTCTGTCCACTGAGAACATTGTTGGAAGCAGTAACATTGTACTAGTAAACGTGCAATTTAAATTTGTGTTCCTATTTTCTCATGTAGTGGGATCAGTGCTTAGACAAATACTTGCACCACTACTGTATAGGTGTGAAACAGTGAATGGGCTCCTAAGGGCTGAAAGAATAAATGAACCCATATTATTAGTAGGCACCTATTAAGCTTTATAGTTCTAAGAATTCTGATTCTCTTCAGAAATCTCTTTTGTTTTCTTTAAGACATTTTAAATGAGTCAGCTTTTCCCAAATATTTTATGGGTAATCAGTGTTTACTCTTAACATAAATCCAATATCCAGTTACACTCCACAGTGGAAAAACAATTATCTTTAGAAAGCAGTGAGTATGAAATTGAAGGTGACATAATGTCACTTACAAAAGTGTTTCTCTGGATAAAGAAAATAATTACTGCACTATTTGCTTTGTCTAACCCCACTTAACCAAAACACCTAGAAAACCAAAGGTTATCCTCCTTAGGAATTTCAACACTGAGACCAAAGCTTGCCTTACTGTACAGACATCTATTTGTTCAAAACTTGCTCTGAATTTCTCAGCAATGTTTTACTTAGAAGTGCTTTCAGAAGAAGACCAATCAGCCAAATATCAAATATAAAACAATATTTGTTAGTGCATCAACTATATTTTCACTGTAGTTCTTAGAATGATAATTTCAGTGTATTAATATTAAAAAGTATTTTGAAGAAGTGACTGTTTGAGAATGTGTACAAACAAAACTCACTGTATCCCCATCTGCCTGATTCCCTATATTCCTTTTGAAAACATGGGATAAAACCAAGTGTCTTATTGTTCACACTCCTTATTTGTTGCAGAAAACAAATCTCATGTTAAACTCTTGTGTTAAATGAAAGGTGAACAATGTGAAATATTCTGTATCAAATCCCATACTCCTTCAAAAAGGTATGCACAGCTGGGAGAGCCCCAAATTTGCTAGTGTGTTTCATACTGTAAATTCTATAAAAGAAACTGTCCATTGGAATGCTTCTGGTAATTTGATAAAAGGAGAAGAAACGAGAGGATTAAAAGTTAAGAGACTATCTCTTTAAATTAAAAAAACTATTATGTCTCTTGCACTGATTTAAAAAATAAACAAATAGAATAAAATAGCTGATCTGTTCCCATTCCTAAGGGAGAATAACAATTACAGCTAAATTAATCTACTGTCAAAGGAAAACATACAATCCATACTCCAGTTGTATTTAATTGATTTTGGGGCGAAGGAGAATAACTATTCCATTAACAAAATAATAAAAATGTTTTGCTGGCCAGCAAGGAGTAACCTGGCATTATTGACAAGGAATAAACTGGCATTATTGACTTAGTCACTGTGACTCTCATCTTTCCACTGCATTCAGCTGACCTGGCATAATCACACAGAATGAGTATTGTGGTATCTGAAATGGAGGTCTCAGCAGGGGAGATGTTTCTCTTCTCCTACTGTGAAAGAAATACATAACTGTGGAAGAGAATGAAAAATAAAGCTGACAGAACCAGGCAGCCACCATTCTGCCTGTTCAAGTTCAGTAACCCATTCTTGTGATAAGTAACTTTGGAGCACTCATTTTTCTTCTTGTGCCATTCAGAGCTTATGTGTCTTAATTTGGGGGGAAAGAATAAGAAGCAAAATATAAAAAGATAATCTAGTTTTCAGAGTAGTGATGTGAAGACATGAACCTAAACACATTCATGTTGCCAAACCAGTAACACTTGTACAACAAAAGTACAGTTCTGCAGTGATGTTTGAACACAATAATGGTGAGTGAATACAAAAGAAAGAAAATAAATAGAGACATATTTATAGACTGATCTCTGCAATATCAATAGTGCCTGTTGCTCTTCTAATCCTGGAACTCACTACAGAGAGTTGCCTGTGCATGAAGCAACTTAATAAGAAATCAATGCCTGCAATTCAGCTGCTAAACTTCGTAATTTTTTCATGAGGTTCATATCTGAAACCACTGGTTGCTTTGTTCTGCTTGTAATATGTTTATATGATGCCACTGTCCCTTTCTAACAGTGCATAGACTGTTAGTTGTATTTGCACTTCAGGGGCCATGGAGATGACTATGTATATCTCTCAATATTCCTATTCCCAACACTCCACGAAGTGAATTTTATGTTTACATTAGAGCTTCACAAGCCATTTGTAGTCAAGAATCGTTTTTTTTTTAAAACTTTTGTTTTATTGAAGCATAGTTGATTTACAATGTTGTGTTAATTTCTACTCTACAGCAAAGTGAATCCGCCGTATTAATATATATTGTAGGTATATGTGTATGTGCATATATATAAATATATACTTATATCCATATATGTGTGTGCATGCTCAATTGCTCAGTCGTGTCTGACTCCTTGTGACCCTATGAACTGTAGCCTGCCAGGCTCCTCTGCCCTTGAAATTTTCTGGGCAGGAAAAATTTAAAAAAATTTCAACCCCTATTTGTTAAAAAAAAAAATATTCTGTATCCCTTTTCAATTTCTATATTCAAAGACTCCAACTGTAAATATATTAGAGTGCTTAAAGCTGTCCCCACATATTACAGATTTACTTGTAGCCTTTTCTCTTGATGTTTCATTTTGGCTCATTTGTATTGCTATATCTTCAAGATCACTAATCTTTTGTTTGCAACACTCACTGTGTTTGTAATGTCTTTCAAGGGTATTTTTTATCCAAGACATGGAAATTTTCATCTCTAGAAGTTTGATATATATCTTTCTTTGTATCTTCCATATCTTAACATGTTTAATCTTCTTTACTTTCTTGGACATATGGAATAAAGTTTCAGTAATCATTTAAATGGTACAGTAACTCTATTATATGTTAATTTGCTGGATTAGGTTTGCTGTTTTAAAATTTCTTCTCACTGTGGGTTATATTTTTCTGATTTTTGCATGTATGATAATTTATTGGATGTCCCTCAAAATATGAGGTTTTCATTTTGGGGGGTGCTAGGTATTTTCGTATCACTGTAAATGTTTTTAAGCTTCACTCTGTATAGTATTAAATTTCCTTGGAAACAGGTTAATCATGGCAATACAAGAATCACTTTTGGCTAGAGTTAATTCTTCTCCACAGTGGAAGCAAATCCTTCTGAATAACCTACCAATATCTCATGATTTATACATTTCCCAGTACGGCTGGTGGAAATAGGAACTATTTTCAGCCTATTTGCGCTTTAAGAATTGTTCTCTCTAACCCTTCAAGAGGTTCTTTTCCTGGCCCGTGGGTAGTCCCCTCACATGCCTGTGTTACCAGTGCTCTGCTGGAAAGTACAGCAGGTGCCTCTGACAGTCCCAGGGTTCTCCGTCGGCAGATCCCTTCCTTCTCCAGCACTCTGCCTGCAGAGGTGTAGTCACTCTGGTGTCTGCAAGCTCCCAAATCTGTCTTCTCAGCCTAAGGAGATGGCTCCATGCATTTTATGATCTCTTTCTAGGTAGAAAGTTAGGGCAGTTGTGTAGCTCATCTCCACAGTTCCTCACTTAGGAACCACCGGTCTTCATTGCATAATAATCAATGTTTCAAACACTGCTTCATGTATTTTGCTTCTCTTTGTGGTTCCTGATAAAAGGAAAAATCTCTCTGCTGTTGTTCCATCTTGGTCAGAAGCAGAAGTACCTCTTTATGTGTGTTTAATACCCTAAATATTATCTAGTTCACCTAATATTTTTTCTTATAGGCATCAAGTTGTGGATACTATTCAATAAAAGGTTTTGCTAAATTTATTCTATAGCCATAGGTTTATTGCCATTTGCCACAGTGATACTAAATATGGTTAAATTTATATAAATGTTCCCATATATATTGGAGGAAAACATGTCATGTACATTTTTATATACAAGGATGAATGAATCTATAGTTTTATGATTAGTCATGTGGGAGATTTTTCTGTTGGTCATTATAAACATCGTTAATAAGATCCCAATCAGATTAAAAAACCTAGGCAGCTTGATAAGAGACATTTTCCAGCTGGTTAGTGAAACTGAATCTGTCTTAAGATGTCTCTGGAATAATATTTATAATGTAATATACATTAAAAATGCACACACTCACTTTGTATATTGTGGCAATTTAGCTGCCAACAGGTCCAAAATTTTAAAAATAGGTAAGGATTTCCCCCACGTATTATTTATTATAGACAGTGTAATTTTAATAATTGATTTTTAAAGTTATAAATCCTAAATTCTCTGATGGTACCCATTTTCTCTTTATTTCATGTAGATCTGACTTTTGCCTCCAATAATACCATTGAAAATGCTTTTGCTAAAATTACAAATAAATGTCATACTGTAAAACCCAGTGGAATTTTTTCCCTTCCTCTCATTTAGACTTTCAGCAGCATTTGATATGTCGGATCACTAATTCCTTCATGGAATACTCATTTTCTTTTGGCTATGCTATTTCTCATTCCTGTCTTTCCTACTAAAACTCTGAGTTCTTTCATTATATGTTCTTAATTGTTATTAAAAGATCTTATATTTGGAGAAGTTTTAGGTTTACAGAAAAATAGATAGATAGCATGGAGAGTTCTCAAATAATCCCCACACAAAGCTGTCCCTATTTATTATTGCTTTTCATTGCTGAAGTACGTTTGTTACAATTGGTGAATCAATACTAATATATTATTAAGTAAAGCCCATGGCTTATATTAAGCTTCTCTCTTCCTGTTGTGTAGGTCTATGTACAATGTGTGATGTCATGTATCCATTATAGTATCTTATGGAATAGTTTCACATGCTAAAAACAAAAACAAACAAAAAAACCTGTGTTCCACCTATTTATCTCTCCTTCTTCCTGAAACTCTGGTAACCATTGATCTTTATCTGTCTTTATAGTTTTTCCTTTTCCAAAATGTTGTATAGGTGGATGCATTATATAAACTTTCCAAATGAATCTTCATTTGAGTAAATAAATTTATTGTCCTCCCAAAGGCTGAGTGAAAAATCTTTGGAATCATACTTAGCTATAACTGTTACTCATCATTGATATAAGATGCATTATTTATCCCAGTTAGGATACCTCCAAAATATTTATTGAATCTTTTTACTTATGCTATTTCCTATCACTGGCATATCTCTTGTGCACTAATACAACATTATTTTGTCTTAAAATCTTCCTTACTTAAAGTTTGCTTTCTCTCCAATACAGTCTCTACTGAGCATCCAGGAAACTCTTCCAGAAATGGAAAACAGGTCTAGCTCTGTCTCTGATCAAAGCATTTGTATACTATCCCATTTACTCTTAAAATAGAAGGTGAAATCCATACATGATCTATAAGCTCCTGTATGACATAGCTCCTCTCAGTCTCTCCAGGCTCACCTTTCACCAACTTTTCCTTTCTTCTCAAACTGCTTTCTTTTCTTGAAAGGTCAGCATTTTTTCTGATATGGGCCATTCTTTAGGTCAAGAATGTCTGGAACATTCTTACCATTTCAAAAAAGGTCATTCCTTCACAGAAGACTCAATTAATTCTCCAAAATAAATTTGGTTTTCCTGGTATCTTCTACAATCACAATATGTACTCTTTCTTCATAGCACTTACCATATATATATATTTTTTTTTAATTAATTGATTCTGGAACTTTAGGTACTTGGTTATATATTTAAATAATTTCAAAGGAAATTTCCTCTCCCAAAGTTTTCTTTTCAGTTCTGTTATCCTATCACCATTTCCTTTCTCCAGAAGCAATTCTTTTCTACCTCTTCCTGTATATCCTCTACATATATGCAAACATATGTATGCACGTGTCTGCATGCATCTGTTTGTATCAGTCTCAGTCTTGCCTACTATATTTTTAATTCCACATGGTCACAGCCAAGTTGTTTTACTCAGCTTTGTATCCTTTATATGCCTGTATAAAGATGTTCTCCATAAATAGCAACCATGTGTACAATGTGTGCTCATAAAACTTTTCTTAATAGATATCTCAGGTAAGATAAGAAGAAGAAGTAATAATTAACTAAATGAGGATAGGGTAGAAGAAGTTATTGGTAAGGAAACATTAGATAATAAACAGAAGCTGCATGTAAGTAGGTATTTTGAGAATGGGGAATATGGGTTGGATTAAATTCAATGGTTAAGGGAGTGTTAAGGGAGAAGCTGAGAGTAACAGAGGGCATATCCTGAATGACTCAATGAAATAGAAGTGAAATTACACTAACATTCATTTTAAATGGTCTTAATTAGTTATTCACTCATAATGATGTTTGTTGTATGGCATGGTAGACATAATAAAATTCCAGATGAAAGTGGGAAACATGAGGGAGATTAGATCAGTGAGAGTTCTTTGCTGCTGCTGCTGCTAAGTCGCTTCAGTCGTGTCCGACTCTGCGCAACCCCATAGACGGCAGCCCACCAGGCTCCCCCGTCCCTAGGATTCTCCAGGCAAGAACACTGGAGTGGGTTGCCACTTCCTTCTCCAATGCATGAAAGTGAAGTCGCTCAGTCGTGTCTGACTCTTAGCGAGCCCATGGACTGCAGCCTACCAGGCTCCTCCATCCGTGGGATTTAAGTTAAAAAAAATAAAAATATATCCTCCTGCTAACAACATGCTAACATTTACTAATCCAATATTCTCAGTGATGTTGGAAGGCAAAGGTGACACCATACAATTACCTGTGAACTATGTCAATGCAGTTGACATGAAGAAATGAGATAGAATTAATTTGCTTATTCATGGAAATTAACTGGAATAAAATGGTAAAAATTATGTATCCAGGGCCAATTCAAAATTTATTTCACATGAAAACTTAAAGGCAAAGAGAAAAGACTAATAAAGCTTATTTCCTTTTCTTTCTACTTCTGATTGAGAAAAGAGACATTCAGGATCAAGATCAGAATTGCCAGTGTCAGCCACCTAGCTGGTAGCATTAACAGTGTTACCAGATTATAATCTTGGTGAATTGTGTTTCACATTCACTTTCTAAGTCTTAACAAGGCCTCATTTTTCCAGCATTCTTAAAATTCATCCATCTCCTTGTTGCTGCTATCAATACTCCCCCTTCTGCTGTACTTTGAGGTATAATTGGGACAAATGTCATGGTCTCCTAACTGCTCTAAACTCTCTAATTTCCACTGACCTTTCTAAAATGAAAATCTAATCATCTCAGTTTCTGCCTTAAAATCCTTCAATGGCTCTTTCCATTGCCATTAGAATATAGTTCAAATGCCCTGGCTTGCCTTTAAAATCCTTTTTGAATGAGTTTGAGAGTGTTTCTTCCAACTATTATTAAGAACAGTATGGAGATTTCCTTAAAAAAAAAAAAATAGAGCTATCATGATCTAGCAATCCCACTCCCGACATACATCCAGAGAAAATCATAATTCCGAAAGATACCTTCACCCCAATGTTCACTGCAGCATTATTTACAATAGCAAACACATAGAAGCAACCTAAATGTCCATCAACAAAGGAGTGGATAAAGAAGATGTGGTACATATATACAATGGAACCTCAACTCAGCCGTAAAAAAGAAGGAAATGATGCCATTTACAGCAACATGGATGGACCTAGAGATTATCATACTAGGGAAAATAAGTCAGACAAAGACAATTATCATATAACATCACTTACATGTGGAATCTAAAAAGATAATACAAATGAACCTTACTTAGAACACAGAAACAGACTCACAGACTTAGAAAATAAACACAGCTACTAAAGGGGAAATCTTGGGGGAGGGATAAATAAGGAGGTTGGAAATAACATATTTCCACTATCATGTATAAAATAGTTAAAGCTATGGTTTTTCCAGCCCAGTAGTTATATACAGATGTGAGAGTTGGACCATAAAGAAGGCTGAATGCCAAAGAATTGATGCCTTTGAGCTGTGGTGTTGGAGAAGACTCTCCAGAGTCCCTTGGACAGCAAGGAGATCAAATCAGTCACTCCTAAAGGAATTCAATCTTGAATGTTCATTAGAAGCAATGATGTTGAAACTGAAACTTCAATACTTTGGTCACCTGATGTGAAGAACTGACTCATTAGAACAGACCCTGATTCTGGGAAAGGTTGAAAGCAGGATGAGAAGGGGAAGACAGAGGACAAGATGGTTGGATGGCATCACTGACTCAGTGGACATGTTAAGTAGTTAGAATAAGAAAAAAGAGCCCTGAATGGTGGTGGCTAAAAGACAAGGAAGGGAGAAGCCTGTGAAAATAGAACAAAGGAAGATCCGAGAACCATACCTGAAGACCTCAAGTAGAACAAACAGCATTACTGGCTAGCCCAATTTACACAGGGCCAGCCCAGGGGGAGGAGAAAAAAGCATATAAAAACAGAAGCCAAAGGGCTAGGGGTCTCTTCCTTGCTCTCTGACTTTCTCTCTCTCTCTCTTTTTCTTCGTGTCTTTTGGGAAGCCATTCCCTCATGCTTTGAGGATGTATTTTTTATTTTCTAAATAAAACTGAGCTGTAACATGGAATTGTTTAACACTGGTCTGTCTGAGATCTGTGACATAGTCTGTCCAAGGGCTGTAACGCTGGTTTGTCGCCTCAAATTTTTGTTGTGATGAGATGGAACTGAGGAAATTATACATTCCCTCAACATCTATGGCACTGTGACTCCAGTTTAATCTGGCTGAAACAACTTGGGCACAGCACCTGCAAGGAGGAGACCAAGTATAGCAGGAGCCCAACTTGGTGAAAGCTCCCGTGGTGGGAGCTGAGCATGAAGAAAACCCAGTGCAGGGGAAGTGACAAGAAGCCCAGTGTGCTGGAAACTGGGACAGCAAAAACAAACTAGCAGAAAGCTCACGAGGCTCAGTCTCAGATTCCAGAAGACTTCCGGTTAAGGTAGGAGGTCCTTGCTCCTATGGCTGGAGGGACATATACCTAACAAAATCTTGATTCCTTTACAATCTATCGTTTCTTGTTTCCTCGAACCCGCCATGAACAGGCGCGCGGCAGCAGGTGCATATGAGGGGCTCTGGAGAGGCTACTCCTCAGTGTGTCCTGAAGGCTCCACCACCCTCTGTGCTCTAGTAGCTGTTACCCAAGCTGGTGGGGGTTCTTCTGTCCTTAATCTTCTTTGAGCCAAGGATTAGGCCAATCAAAACTGTGAGCACAGGTCAGGTTTTTAGCAGATTTTCCAGCAGGTTATGAAGGTGATTCCTTGGCACGTTTTTCCCACTGCTTTTTCCTCCTGTCCTTCAGCTCCTCCCTCCTGGGACTTGAGCGTGGCCAAAACCCACGGTGCCTGGCTTCAAGACCTAATGAAGCTCAGGCTCTGATGTCTCATTGCAAAAATTCAGTTACAGACACAGTGATAGGTAAGAGGTGGATTTGTTAGGATTTAGAGAGAAGCACACTCCACAGGGTGTGGGCCATTGCAGAGGGCAAGTGCCTGGTCCATGGAAATGGTGTGGCTAGTTTCTGTGAGCTGGGTAAATTCATATGCTGATGGGTGGGAGGATCACCCCAACCACTGGGAAACCACCTACTCCTCTGTCTTTTAACAGTGCTTTGGAACTGTCCTGCCACCTGGGTGTGTTATTTGGCTTGCAGATCTGGGATCAAGGTTTAGCTGAATCTGACTTGTCATCTTGGACCCATTTGATTGTAATTGGTTTATGTTATGCCCTTGTGCTATGTCATTCTTTCAAAAGTTGTGCCCTGCCCCCTTTCCTCTTGTTTCATGTGGAGGCCATCCAGGCCCACAATGTGGCCTATACAGTCTTCTGGCGGGACAACCAGAAAATAGCTGGCCCTTGGGGGGGAAACACTGTATAATATCTAATCCCTCTAGATATTCAGGCCATCTGTTGGCATCTCTTCCAAGGCAATTGGGCTGCCAGGGATAAGGCTTGCCACTTTGGGAGCTAGCCGTGAAGGCCATTTGGGCCCAAACCCTTACCACCCTTCTCCTAAAGTTACAAACATTACCCCGGATCAAATCTCCACTCCACTTTTATGGAACATCTGGTCAGTTGCCTCTTACCAATTTGTTCTTAAACCAATTACTAATTCCTACAACCAGGACCCTGCCCCCTTGTAGGCAACATTGCTTCATCCCGCTTATTATTAAAAATACTCTTAATGTCCCTAACAGGGCCAGATAATGCACTTCTTTGTCATTACTTCTGTTATTATGTAAATTGGGTCTATGACAATGGAATGCTTACCATTGGAAACACCCTAAACTGCTCTTATAGAGGATTAGGGGAGGAAATCAGTGATTTACAATCCCTTAGAATAATAAGAGAATAAGGCTTGTGACTATTTAACCAGGTTCCCAGACTCAGGGCACAGGCTTGGATTGCTTTACATCATGATATCTATTCCCATCTGCAGTGAACAAACTGGCAATGAGTTAAAATTACAACCCCTTAATCTTACCCAGTACTGGTCATGCTGGAGACCTTGAGGATGCCCAACTCTAGTCCGGGGGTCCCAGGAGGTCATCATGCCTCGCTCTGCCCAGGGACCCAATTCTTGGGAGCCTGACCTGCCCCACCTGCCCAGGGATTCAATTCAGGAGGCTATCACATCTCAGCTTGCCTGGGGATCTACACCCTGATCTGGGGATGCCTGGCTCTCATATTGCAACAGTACTAGGTAGGATAAGCTTCAGAAATACTCACCACTAAGGACATCCACCCATGAAATAGAAGGAAGCCTATTACTTGTGGGATTGTAACCAGTCTCAGCAATAACTCAGGAGCCCAATGATAACCCCATTGTCTTTCTGGAAAGGCTAAAAGAGGCCCTCCAAAAGTTTACCAGTCTGGACTTAGATTTTAAGAGGGACAGGTGATTTTAAAGTACAAATTCCTGTCCCAGTGTGCATCAGACATCAGGATAAAGTTACAGTAGCTACAGCAGCAGGACCCTGCTCCCTCTTTAGATGAGATAGTCCAGATAGCCACCAATACCTTTTATAACAGAGAACAGGAGATGGGGGCCAAGGCCCAGGAGAGGGAGAAAAGGAAAGAGATAAGGTATACCCAGATGCTGGCCACCCTCCAGGGAAGCCCTATGGCAAACCTCAAGTCCTTGAAGGACAAGGCACGAGGCAAATGCCTAATGTATAGACAGGCGGGGCATTGGACCAAAGAGTGTCCAAACCGTGATGTCTCAACTGCGATGGCTTGCTATAAATGCCATCAACTGGGACACTGAGCAGCACTCTGCCCTAGGGACCCAAGAGCCTCAAGGTCAAGTGCCAAGCCTCCCCTCATAGTGGTTCAACAGGACTGAAGTGCCCTGCCCCAGCCAGCCCACCTGTCAGATATAACCATCATGGGGCTGGAGCCAAGGGTGCAACTGAGTGTGGCAGGTAGGTCTGAGAATTTCTTGGTTGACACAGGGGCTGCCTACTCTGTCCTGATCTCCTACTCTGGAGCCTTCTTCTCCCAGTTTTGTACCATTTTGGATGCTACAGGAAAAACAATTATGGAAGATCTACCCGAGCACTTCTTTGTTGCTGAGATGGACAAATATTTCCCCACCAGTTTCTAGTGGTCCCTAACTATTCTCCTCCCTTATTGGGAAGAAATTTCCCTGCCTTTGAAACCTTTCAGCTATTGCAGTCCTGACAGAAGATTCTTTAAAACTCTTTTCTGGGAGCAAACTATTTTTACCAGCCACCAAGTGAAACAACTCCTAAATGGGAGAGGCCATTTATGGATGTCTGATCGGTGATTACAGCCATGAAATTAAAAGATGCTTACTCCTTGGAAGGAAAGTTATGACCAAGTTAGACAGCATGTTCAAAAGCAGAGACATTACTCTGCAAACAAAGGTTCGTCTAGTCAAGGTTATGGTTTTTCCAGTGGTCATGTATGGATTTGAGAGTTGGACTATAAAGGAAGCTGAGCCCCGAAGAATTGATGCTTTTGAACTGTAGTGTTGGAGAAGACTCTGGAGAGTCCCTTGGACTGCAAGGAGATCCAACCAGTCCATCCTAAAGGAGATCAGTCCTGGGTGTTCATTGGAAGGACTGATGTTGAAGCTGAAATTCCAATACTTTGGCCACCTGATGCAAAGAGCTGACTCATTTGAAAAGACCCTGATGCTGGGAGGGATTGGGGGCAGCAGGAGAAGGGTATGATAGAGGATGAGATGGCTGGATGGCATCACCGACTCAATGCATGTGAGTCTGGGTAAACTCTGGGAGTTGGTGATGGACAGGGAGGCCTGGCATGCTGCGATTCATGGGGTTGCAAAGAGTTGGACACGAATGAGTGAGTGAACTGGACAGGGAGGCCTGGCATGCTGTGATTCACAGGATCACAGTCAGACATGACTGAGTGACTGAACTGAACTGAAATGATCAAAGAATCCTCAGATATCTAGTAGTGCTGATGGAAAATCCAGGCTTCACTGTATCCCCTTGTGAAGTTCTTAATCCAGTCACCATGCTGCCTACCCCCAAGGGCTCTCACCCCTTTTACTCTTGCCTAGAAACCTTGCACCACTGGACAAAATCATGAGAGGGATTGCTGGAAGATCCTCTGACCAATCCTAAGGAAATCTGGTACACTGATGGAAGCAGCTTTGACTTGCATGGAAAAAAGAAGAGCTGGATATGCAGTAGTCTCCAATTTTGATCATAGAGGATAAACCTTTGCCACCAGGTACTTCAGCCCAACTGGCTGAGCTTATAGCCCTGACTCGAGGTTTAAAGCTGGGAAAAGAAAAAGAATAGCCATTTATACTGACTCCAAGTATGCCTTTCTGGTGCTACGTGCACATGCTGCTCTTTGGAAAGAAAGAGGCCACTTGACCACCTGAGGGTCCCCAATCAAATATACTGATCAAATCCTTAGACTCTTGGAGGCAGTCCATCTGCCCACAGAGGTTTCAGTCTCCCACTGTAAAGGACATCAAAAAGGGAGCACAGAAGTGGCACAAGGGAACCAAGCAGCTGATCAGGCAGCTAAGAGAGGAGCGTTACAGAACTATGACCTAATAGGGGTTGCCATCTTAGTTCCACAGATTAATTTGCCAGAAACTCCTTTATATACTGAAGGTGAGATTCTCAAAGCTAAGAGTGAGAGCTTTCAAGATCATATGCATGATTCCAAAAGGAGGGACTCCTCTTTCTGTCTGGGAACCTCTAATGGAAGTTGGTTAACTCCTTACATGCCACCAACTCATTTAGGAGAAAAGGCCCTCCAAAGATTACTAGAAAGGTCCTTCTGAGGAATAGGCCTCCAAACGACTATAAGGCAAGTGCTCTCCTTTTGTCCCACTTGCCAATTAAAAAGCCCACAAGGAGCTGGAAGACCCTAGCTGGCCCAGCCCATCCAATAATGTGGGGCCTACCCAGGAGAGGACTGGCAAATGGACTTCCCCCAGATGCCAGTTTCTTAAGGGTATAAATACCTTTTAGTCATAATAGATACATTCACAGGATGGATTGAAGGCTTTCCCACCTGGACTGAGAAACCTGAGGAGGTGGCAAAACAACTGCTCTATGAAATCATGCCAAGATTTGGCCTGCCCAGGTCATTACAGAGTGATAATAGGACATCGTTTACTTCTAAGGTCACCCAAGGGATCTCTAAAACATTGGGCATTACTTATTATCTCCATTGTGCCTGGAGGCCTCAGTCTTCAGGAAAAGTAGGAAGAGCCACTGCTACTGCTAAGTTGCTTCAGTCGTGTCCAACTTTGTGCAACCCTATAGATGGCAGCCCACTAGGCTCCTCTGTCTCTTGGATTCTCCAGGCAAGAACACTGGAGTGGGGTGCCATTGCCTTCTCCAATACATGAAAGTGAAAAGCGAAAGTGAAGTCACTCAGTCGTGCCCCACTCTTAGCGACCCCATGGACTGCAGCCTACCAGGCTCCTCCATCCATGGGACTTTCCAGGCAAGAGTACTGGAGTGGGGTGCCATTGCCTTCTCTGTAAAAGAGCTAACCAATTCTTAAAATCAGTGATAAAAAAGATAACCCAGGAAACCTCCCTGGAATGGATGGAGGCTTTACTGATAGCTCTCCTCCACACCCATATTGCCCCTAAGGAACAGGTTAGTCTTAGTCCTTATGAGATGCTGTATGGGAGACCTTTAGTTTATGTCAATGACCTCTTCCTAGATCCAGAGGCTCAGGCCCTCCAGTCTTATACCATGGCCATTGGGCAATTCCAACAGGATATAAGCTTGTGAGGTGTCTATCAGGACCCAAAAGATTCCAAGGAGTCACCACTATATGCTCCGGGGACTCAAGTCTTAATTAAAGTCTGGAAAGATGGGTCCCCAAAGGCTCAAGTCCAACCCACATGGAAGGGCCCCTAACCTGTAATACTTTCTACCCCCACAGCAGTCAAGGTACCAGGACATGACTCCTGGATTCACTACTCACAAGTCAAGCCATGGAAGAAAACAGAAGAGGACACTCAATACACCTGTGAGCCCCTGGGAGATCTTAGATACCTATTCAGGACTACCAATGAGTGCCATTCTAATGAACACCCCCAAAATCTGGTTTCTGGGGATAAGATTTCTCAGGACAGTTCTAAACAGCCAACACAGCTTGGCAGGGGTTGAACTCCAAAACACACAGGAGATAGATCTGATCTCTGAACAAGGAGGAACTTGAGCCATCCTGGCGATGGGAATTTGGAGTTGACTAATGCCCCTACTGGGGTCACTAAGAGTCGGACATGACTGAGTGACTTCCCTTTCACTTTTCACTTTCATGCATTGGAGAAGCAATGGCAACCCACTCCAGTGTTCTTGCCTGGAGAATCCCAGGGACGAGGGAGCCTGGTGGGCTGGTGTCTATGGGGTCACACAGAGTCAGACATGACTGAAGTGACTTAGCAGCAGCAGCAGCAGCAGCAGCAATGCCCCTACTAGCCCTTGTTATGCCATATTGACGCTGCGTATGATTGTTCCATGTATTATCAATTGTCTAACCTGTTTTGTCTCTGCCCAGGTCAACAAACTACAACATGCAGTACCAGTTCAACTAGGATTTATAAAACTATAGCCGACCATGGGAAATATCACTCACCCTTAGATGGACACCACTATAAGGACTCTGAAGCCTGAGACTAGCAAGAGGGTGGAGACTCAATGCCCCTTGCCATTCCAGCTCAGCAGTAAGTAGCCAGAAAGACCTTGGTGCCCCTATTCCCAAAGATTTGGGCCTTCCATCTCTTGAGGATGGAATGTCAGGTAGTTAGAATAGGAAAAAGGAGTCCAGAATGGCAGTGGACTTATGCACATACCATTACCTCTGCCATTCACAATATTTCTCCATTTCCTTTCTTAAAGTAATATTTGCTCATTCTTTAGGATTTTCCTTAGATGAAGTCATTCCCTGAGAATTCAGGGCTTTGCCTGTTATTCTTTCTCATATTCACAAGACATTCATCAGTGTCCATTCACTNCTATAAGACAAGGAAGGGAAAAGCCTGTGAAAATAGAACAAAGGAAGACCTGAGGACCAGAGTGAGGATCTCAGGTAGAACAAAGAGCACTTCTGGCTAGCCCAATATACACAGGGAAGCCCAGGGGGAGAAAAAACATATAAAAACAGGAGCCAATAGGCCGGGGGTGTCTCTCTCACTCTCTTGCTCTCTCTCTCACTCCCTCTCTTGCTTTCTCTCCCACTCTTGATCTCTCTCTCTCTCCTCATCATGTCTTTTGGATTGGCATGCCATCATTCTTGAGGATGTCTTTATTTTCTAAATAAAACTGAGTTGTAACCCAGAGCTGTAACACTGATCTGTTCAAGAGCTGTGACAAGGTATGTCTGAGAGCTGTAATGCTGGTCCGTCATTTCAAATTTTTGTTGTGATGAGACAGAACTAATGAAATTACACACTTCCCCGACAGACATGAGTTTGAGTAAGCTCTGGTGAAGGACAGGGAAGACTGGTGTGCTGTAGTCCATGGGATCACAAAGAATCGAACACAACTGAATGACTGAAAACAACAAATATACAAAATAGATACTCAGTAAGGACCATGGTATGGCACAGAGAAATCAAATTTTCAGTTCTCTGTAATAACCTACCTGAGAAACAATAGATATATGTATGTGTATAGCTGAATCACTTAGTTGCTCCACTAAAACTCACACATTATAAATTACTCCAATAATTTATAATACTCCAGTACAAAATAAAAATTCTTTAAAAACCACCTTTTTCTGAGATCTAACCTCTTTACCCCTCTAGTCTCCTCTTTCTCCTTCATTTCTCATCTTCTGCTCCAGCCAATGTATTCTACAACCGGTAAGTATATGCACATACCATTACCTCTGCCATTCACAATATTTCTCCATTTCCTTTCTTAAAGTAATATTTGCTCATTCTTTAGGATTTTCCTTAGATGAAGTCATTCCCTGAGAATTCAGGGCTTTGCCTGTTATTCTTTCTCATATTCACAAGACATTCATCAGTGTCCATTCACTTGTCTATTTTGACTTCTCACTATTCTAGCTGCAAGCTCCCTGTGGGTAGACAACTTGTCTTATCTATCTGTGTAGTTTTGGGATGTACCTTCATGCCTGATGGATAACAGGTTTCTTATTATTAACTAAAGTTCGTAGAATTTAAATCTTCCTCAGTGCCAGACAATTAATATTGGTGAAACTGGATGCAACTCATGACCTTTGAATACAGAATTCTGTGCTTTTAGACATATTTTCAGCATGCTGATACAGGTAAAATTTCAAGCAATTCATGTTGAGGTGAGGTTGAAGACCTGAGGAAAAATGCCCAAATGTGCAATTTTGACTAAGTGTGAGTTGCCAAACACATTCCATAAGAGGTCCTATATGTTGTCCACTGCCACCTACTCAAATAATATTTATCAAGTAATATGATTCTGAGAGAGATGGGAATACCAGACCACCTGACCTGCCTCTTGACAAATCTGTATGCAGGTCAGGAAGCAACAGTTAGAACTGGACATGGAACAACAAACTGGTTCCAAATAGGAAAAGGAGTATGTCAAGGCTGTGTATTGTCACCCTGCTTATTTAACTTCTATGCAAAGTACATCATGAGAAACGCTGGACTGGAAGAAGCGCAAGCTGGAATCAAGATTGCTGGGAGAAATATCAGTAACCTCAGATAGGCAGATGACACCACTCTTATGCAGAAAGCAAAGAGGAACTAAAAAGCCTCTTGACGAAAGTGAAAGAGGAGAGTGAAAAAGTTGGCTTAAAGCTCAACATTCAGAAAACGATCATGGCATTCGGTCTCATCACTTCATGGGAAATAGATGAGGAAATACTGGAAACAGTGTCAAACTTTATTTTGGGGGGCTCCAAAATC
>SJYA01002727.1:414182-436191 GCA_006410615.1 Neotragus moschatus
TGGGAGATAGAAATGGAACTGGGGGACCCAAATGGAACTATTGGCCAAGTTCGGGATGAATTGCCCCTAGAACCTGCTCTGTTCCATGCATAGCGCTGACACACTGTTCTCTCAAGTTCCTTCATTTATGTTGGGCTGCAGCCTGCATGCCTGCAAGCCTTGTAGTTGCCCAGCCTTGAGACTGAAGAAAGAGCCCAGAGACAACAACAGAGACATCAGTGGTTTATTGGACAGGGAATCTCACATAAAGGGTCCCGGGCTGACGCCTCACTGGCAGACAATATGTAGGTATGGGAACAATCTTCCCAAGTTGTGGGAAGAGGCTACCGTTTATAGGAAGAATGAATGTCAGGTGGGCTCATCAGTTACCAGAAGATTGAACAGTCCCACGAATGAAGCAGGGACTGGTTCAGCAAAGGAAGTACAGAAAGCAAGATAACAGCCATCCTAAATAACCTGATCATACAACATAATAAATTTCCATGATCAATAGTAAAAATGGGACATATTTTGAGGACATAGCATTTTGCTTGATATTTTTAAATTTATAAAGCATCTTCAGGACCAGAGGTCCTCTAGGGATACCTTTAAAATAAAGAGTGTCTTATTGCAATTTTCCAAATTGGAAAGTGAGGTGAGAGAGATTATGGAACTCTCATTAGAATGTAGCCCAGTCCAATCAGGTCTCAACAAAAGTTTTCTTCCTTTGTATGTTTTTGTGGGTCTTGAATCATTAATTTAATAATTTAAGCATCTTTCTATCTCAGAATTTCAAGCTAGTAAATAAGTTGAAAAATTTTACTCTTTCCAAACCTTTTGAATTCTTTCAATTTCCTGTACTTTAATCAATATAAAATGGCCTGGATAAATTGATATCTGTCCCTGAAAATTAGGCCAGCAAACTAGCTTGGCCAGATAATTCACAAAAAACACAAAGCGTTTCTTTGCCTTGTTATGCAAATCTCCCTTATGCTTATCATCTGTTAGAGTGAGGGTTTTGAATCGGTCTGGAAAAAGAAACTAAAGACAGAGCCAAATATCAGCTTTGATGCAGGTGATGTTGGCTGGGAAAACATGGCTTGGGCCTGTGGCCAATATGTTACTCCTATTAATCACTTCTATTAACTTAATGCACCCAGTTTTTCATGACTCCCTGAACTCATCCATTGGTAGTTCCTTTCCACAGTGACTCTAGGCTTGGACGTGCGACTTACTTTGGCCATTGAGACAGAACTGAAGTCGGTACAGGGAGCTTGTAAGTGGTTCTTTTTTCAATAAATACTAGTAACAATGATAAGTGGTTGTCATCTTAAGTTTCTTAAATTGGGGGGAGGTGCAGTATTGTCTTGTACAGTGATAGATTTTACACTATGCTTTGCTCTGAATTAAATTTACCTCTCAATCATAGTCAGAAAAGCTAGAAAACTGCATAGTGGAGTCTCCCTTCCCCTCCCCTCTCCTACTTTTAAAAGGGCAAGAAATAGCCAGAGAAGTTTATCACAAGGAAGGAAGAAGTTGAGAGTAGAATTTGCACAGTCCATAGACAGGCAATCTTAAAGAAATAACAGTATGTAGGTCAGAGCACTTGTAGGTATAAGCTGTTAATGCATTAACCTCACCCTACAGAGAAATGTTACTCTAATGGATGTCAGACTCTTACCAAATTCCCTAAGCGGAATAATCATTTTACATCAGGAAATGTCAGAGAGAGCGGAAAGTTTTACCTTCTTTTCCAGGAGTGTCTTACCCATAACTACAAAAATAGAAAAGGAGAAGTGAAATTTCTACTTGATGAATTAGCATCAATAAGGAAAGAGGAGAAATTATGCCATCTTTCCAACACCAACACCACAATCAATTTATTGAGTACCTTCTGTGTGCAAAGCACTCATGTATGCTAGGAGTACAGCAGACAGTCTGACATTTGCTCATCATTTCACATATCTGTTAGGCTGTATACAGACCTGAAGTGGAAATTATAATCTCTATTTATATAGGGGAAGAAATGAAGTCTCAGCAGATGTTTAACAATTGATCTATGAACACTAAGGTAGTAAATGAAAGAAGCAGATTCGAATCTAGTATTCTAAAGGAACAATTCAATTTTCTGCTTTATACTGTACTAGATGATTCAAGGGCCCACGTACTCAAGGATTTTATAATGATTGTGTGTGTGTGCGTGCATATATGTGTGTGTACATGTGTTTCTATGCTAAGTGCTGATGGAGAACAGATCTGGGAGATGTCTCTGTTGGTTTAAAAGAGAAAGAAACATACGCTGAGACCATAAGCCCACCCTAGAGACTGCACACCTGTACTTCACAGTATTCATTTCAAGTACTTATTGTGTGTAGACCACATAGTTGTCTGATACTCATTTCCCTTTCCTTACACACTTCTGATCTCATCATTAACTTATTACATAGGTTTCAACCGCAAGTGACTCCTTTTTCCTTCAAGCTCTTTTCTCTTATAAAAATGTTCACTGCTTCCTCTTCTACAATTGTCTGAATAAATAACCTGCCAGGATATAATCCAAACTTACATATCATCAATTGCTCTTCTTTTTTTGTTCAAAAGAAAGCTTTCAGACTGCGGAAAGGCCAGTGACCTGCATCTTTTGAGCAAACAGCAATCACAATTTGCCAAAGGCACAAAAAAAGTGAGTGGTTTTGCTGTACAGCATGATAGAGGTGCCACTTCTGTCTTCTTTCTAGAAGTTCTGTCTAAGCTGCGTGTGCAACACAATGAAGCAGTGAAAATAATGCTAAGAAAATGAGGAGTTTCCTTTGGTAGATGTCATCATGGTCACATATAACATTGCAACCAACCAAATCATTATGACTAGGAATGCAACTTAGACAGCCATGCAGATGGGAAAAAATCCAGTCAATATAATCTTCTTAGATTAATATCTTTCAAAGACCTAACAGGTGCACAGTTTAGCACAGAATCAGGCATTTCTTCCTACATCACTATCTAGTGAAAAAAGAAAGAAATTGGATGAAAACTATAAGCATAAAACTCTTTTTGGTATATCTATATGAAAAGTATTTTAAATTGAAAAGTATTTTAACATTTATAAAAGTTACAGTTATAATTACTTAAATAAGCTGATCAATGTCATAGTTTACTTTGCTCTATTTATTTTTTGTTTGGTTGTGGGCACTCCACAAATAAATGAAAATATTTTCTCATCCCTTCTATCCCTACCATTCCGCACTACTGAAACTAGGAGACAGGGAAGGCAACTCACATTCAAAGCCTTTAAAGTCTAGGGTCAAGTAGCAGGAAGGTACTGTTCTCTATAGGAAATGCAGGGTTGAGAAATTTGCCACCTTGACACTAAGTAAAAGGTAGAGATTGTTTAATCTAAAGTCATTGACTTGTAAGCCTGAAATTGCCACTTTTTACTTTTGTGATTTCTGGCAAGTTATAGACCATTTCTGAGTCCTACTTTCCTGGCAAAAATTAGGGATAATATCACCCACTTCAAAGAGTTGTTGTCTTCATAGCATGAATACAGATTACAATGTGCCAAGAATCTAGTTATTGCTGGCATTTGATAGGAACTAATACAGGGTAATTCTTATTATTATTTTCTTTATTACCAATTTTCTCAGGAGCAGTTGGAGCTAGTAATGTTGTGAATCAGTACTTTTCAATCATTTCTCTGTGAATTATTGTCATTGCATAACAAGCAACTACACAATCTCCTTGGCATGCAAACTGCCTACACGTATTTCTTGCTCGCAAGGGGGCAGGCTGCAAGGGGTGTTTCTTCTGTGGACTGCTAGGACTGGGATGACTGATTTACAGGCTCTGCTCCAGAAATCCCTGCCTCCATGTCAGTGGGCCAGCTGGGCATGCTCTTCTCATGGAGGAAGCAGAGGAGAGAATATGCCCAACTATGCAAACAATTTTCAGAAACCTATTTGCAGCATGACTACTATTATCCTTGGCTAAAGCAAGCCACATGACCAAGCTAAACATGGGGCAGAGAAGGTTCCTTTTTGTGGGAAGAACTGAGAAGTTATGTGGCAAAGTCTATCAATAAGGGTGGGAGGAGATGGAGAAACTGGGACAAATAATTCAGTCTTTAACGATAGCCTAGTCTCAAGAGAAGACAGATGCTGCTACACACCTGAAAAGCAAAATGGAATTCAAAATCTGATGCTAAAGTCAAATGAGCTAAATACATTAGTATTTTTAAGTAGAATTATTGAAACATTTTTAAAGCAAGGCTTAATGCAATGAGAAAAATCCATGGGGATACTTCGAAGAAATATTCAAATCATTTCCTTGAGATATAAAAGAAAATAAAAACCAATCAGACACTTTGTCTTATTATTTATTGAGTTATTTGTCCAATGAAGATTTATTGACTGCCTACTATGTGCCAGGCAGCTTATTACATTAATAGCTAATCATGCATTAGCAGGAAGTTGCAATAGTAAATAAAAAATGTGAATTTCAGTGAAGTAGGAGAACTAAGACATATAAAGTTGAGAATAATGCAAAGTGGAAACTGAAAATGATGCAAGAAACATATTGGGGAATGGGGCAATTATTTCCAACTAAGAAGATGCCTACATAAATGTTAAACAAATCAGTTTTAAAAAATCTATGATTGTTGTCAGAAAATCAATAAAACATGTAAAAGACTCTGACTGAAATTTATTTAATATTGTACCCAAATCTAATGTCATAACTTTATTTCTTGATATATATTTCTAAATAATCAGTTAAGATTAGGACTTCATGCCTTGTAAATAAAGCAAATCTGCCTGTGAGAAATGAGCTGCTTTTAATTCAATGCTATAAAAAGAAAAATCAGAATAGGACTCAAATGGTCACTATTGAGAAAAGATTTGCCTAAGTCATCTGACTCAGTACAGCTATGCTATTATTTCTAAGTCATTATTTTCTTCCTGCCAGTAACAGTTTTATTTGGTTGGATAATCACACAGAAGCCCATGTTTTAGATGAATATTTTTCATTTGGCCTAATGAAGAACTGGAGAGAAAATTTATTTTTGTCCAATGAAAAACACTGAGAAAAACATTATAACTTTGTTTTTATAAGGTCGATCTTAGTAAAATAGAAAAGTGTGTATTTGATTTAGTGTTATTTCAATATTAGGAAATGACCAAGCCACAACAGATTAGACTCCATGCTGAGAATTAGTTGCCATTTTCTACAAACTTAAGTCTTGTTTTGTTTTGCTTTTCCTTTAATTATGATGTACAGACTTATGCATGGTGAATTTTTAGCTAAGAAGTAAAATAGTGAAACTATGAGCAGAGTTTTTTGTTCTTTGTTCTCATCAAAAATTTTTGTATTAAAAAATAAATAAAACCTCCTGAGTTCATTTTAAGTAGGTGTTATGATAGCTAATGATACTTTCTATAAAGGGAAGAATAGTTCTTTACTTTCCAAACATAATTTCATGGTTAGATTATATAAACCTCTTGGGAAAAAGAAGAGTATGAAAATAATTGCATTGGAAATTTAAATATAATTCTAATACTCTTGAGTATAATCTCTCCAATTAAACCTTTCATTTTCCTTAAATCATAAAATTTATGCATTCCCAAATAGATTTCTATAAATCAAATCATATTTTGCAAGTGAACTAGATAATCATTTTAGAATTACTTTAGCTTCATTTGAAATTACTGAGTGTTAGCAGTGATTTCAGTATTTTGGTTAAAAATATTTCTACCCTGTCATTCTGCTATTCATTGGCAATTGGTTAAACTGTTTGATGCAAAAATGTAAACTGACTGGAAATCATGACCACTTTTACTTATATGAATATTTTCTTGACAATTCAAAGCTAATTTTTATCCCCTGCTGGCCTCATTCTTTGGAATATATCATTACCATCTATAGTCACTAATCCCCATGTAGTCCATTAATTAATATATTCTATTCTTATTTTAAAGTGTTACCTTCACTGTTTATTGGCCATATTCTCATCTTCAGTACTTGTATTAGTTCTGGTTCTCAGTTGCGATCAACAGAAGGTGGCTTTGCCTGAAATAATCAGAATAGCAATTTATTAGAAAGACTTCTGGTAGTTCAGATAAATATTAGGACATTCAGAGAGCTATGTTTAAGGTTCAGTTCAGTTCAGTTCAGTTCAGTTCCTCAGTCATGTCCAACTCTTTGGGATCCTGTGACCCACAGCACTCCAGGCCTCCCTGTCCATCACCAACTCCCAGGGTCCACCCAAACTCATGTCCATTGAGTCGGAGATGCCATGGAACCTTCTCATTTTCTATCATCCCCTTCTCCTCCTGCCCCCAATCCCTCCCAGCATCAGAGTCTTTTCAAATGAGTCAGCTCTTCCCATCAGGTGGCCAAAGAATTGGAGTTTTAGCTTCAGCATCAGTCCTTCCAATGAACACCCAGGACTGATCTCCTTTAGGATGGACTGGTTGGATCTCCTTGCAGTCCAAGCGGCTCTCAAGAGTCTTCTCCAACACCACAGTTCAGAAGCATCCATTCTCTTAAGTAGCCATAAAAACACCTAGAGCATACTATAGATCATATGTGGTCAGAAAACTGCTATAAGTGGAGACAGAGAGGCAAACAGAGAGCAGAGGAGGAGGAAAAAGTGAAGGAAAAAGGAAGAGGAAAGTTACGTTCTCATCAGTTTCTTTTTGTGCCACCCCTTACGTTTCAGACCTATGCCTCTGACCTAGCTGCAAGTCAATCTGGGAAGGGAGGTTGTAACATTCTTAACTTTTCTTGTCATGACTGTAATTTTTCCCAACCAAGCTTCAGAAGTTGGAGAATTTTTCATGTGTAGAAGAAAGTTAAAATCCCAGGAGGCCACAATGAACACCATCCACACACTACAGCTCTAAGGTAATATTTTATAAATGGTGGGAAGCTAATGTTACAAAAGTTTATAACAATGTGATAATAAAAATACTATAAGGTTATAAGATAACAAAACAAAAAGAAACAAATAAATAGAACAGGAAGAAAATTGTGACATATTATACCCTGCTTTTGCATACTGTTCACGGGCTTCTTAAGGCCATTCCCTTCTCTGGGGGAAAAGGCTTTGTTAGAATTCTCCACCAAGAGCCATCTGTCTTGGGTAGCCCTACATGGCATGGCTCATAGTTTCATTGAGTTAGACAAGGCAGTGATCCATGTGATCAATTTGGTTAGTTTTCTGTGATTGTGGTTCTCATTCTGTCTGTCCTCTGATGGATAAGGATAAGAGACCTGTGGAAAGATAAGAGGCTAGGAATCCTCCAAGCTAAGCTTCAACAGTACATGAACCTAGAACTTCTAGATGTTCAAGCTGGATTTAGAAAAGGCAGAGGAACCAGAGATCAAATAGCCAACATCCACTGGATAATAGAATAAGCAAGAGAATTCAAGAAAAAAAAATTACTTCTGCTTTATTGACTACACTAATGCCTTTAACTCAGTGTATAACAACAAATTGTGGAAAATTCTTAAAGAGATGGGAATATGAGACCACCTCACCTGCCTCTGAAAAATCTGCATGCAGGTCAAGAAGCAACAGTTAGAACCAGACATGGAACAAGGAACTGGTTCCAACTTGGGAAAGGAGTATGTCAAGGCTGTATATTGTCAGTTTGCTTATTTAACTTCTATGCAAAGTACATCATGCAAAATGCCAGGCTGGATGAAACACAAGCTGGAATCAAGATTGCCAGGAGAAACATCGAAAACCTCAGATATGCAGGTGACACCACCCATATGGCAGAAAGCAAAGAGGAACTAAAGAGCCTCTTGATGAAGGTGAAAGAGGAAAGTAAAAAGGCTGGTTTAAGACTCAGCCTTCAAAAACTGTAGATCACGGCATCCAGTCTCATTACTTCATAGCAAATAGACAGAGAAACAATGGCAATAGTGACAGACTGTATTTTCTTGGGCTTCAAAATCACTGCAGATGGTGACTGCAGCCATGAAATTAGAAGACACTTGATCCTTGAAAGAAAAGCTATGACAAACCTGTGCTTAGTCACTCAGTCATGTTCAACTCTTTGTGACGCCATGGACTCTAGCCTGCCAGGCTCCTCTGTCCATGGGGATTCTCCAGGCAAGAATACTGGAGTGGGTTGCATGCCCTCCTCCAAGGGATTTTCCCAATACAGGGGTCAAACCCAAGTCTCCCACATTGCAGGCAGCTTCTTTACTCCCTGAGCCACTATGAAAGCCCCTAAACATAGGTGGCATATTAAAAAGCAGAGACAGTACTTTGCCAGCAAAGGTCCGTATAATCAAAGCTATGGTTTTTCTGATACTCATTTATGGATGTGAGGGTTGGACCGTAAAGAGGGCTCTAAAGAGTCCCTTGAACTTCAAGGAGATCAAACCAATCAATCATAAAGGAAATGAATCCTGAATATTCATTGGAAGGACTGATACTAGAGCTCAAGCTCCAATATTTTGGGCACCTGTTGCAAAGGGCTGAGTCATTAGAGAAGACCCTGAGGCTGGGAAAGACGGAAGGCAGGTGGAGAAGGAGCCAACAGAGGATGTGATGTTTGGATGGCATCACCAATCCAATGGACATGAGTTTGAGCAATCTCCAGGAGATGGTGAAGAAGAGGGAAGCCTGGTGTGCTGCATCTCATGAGGTCGCAAAGAATCAGACACAACTTAGCAACTGAAAAAACACCCCACTTTGGAGATTCATAATACATATAAGCATTACCATGTGTAAAACAGATAAGTAGTGAGAAATCACTGTATAGCACGGGGAGCTCAGCCTGGTGCTCTGTGATGATCTATAGGGGTGGGAAGAGGAGGTGAGAGGGAGGCTCAAGAAGGAGGGGATACATGCATACTTATGGCTGATTCACACTGTCATATAGCAGAAACAACACAACATTTTAAAGCAATCATCCTCCAATTAAAAAAAAAAAAGGAATACCCTAAAATTATTAAAAGGAAGATAACTGAAATAAAATTAAATCCAAAATTTTCCAAACTCACTTGACTTTAAAATTGTTTTAACTGCTTTGATGCTAGACACTGGTAGGTGAATATTTAATATTCGTTTATACCTCCACCATCCTTCCTCCCTTAATTTTGTCCAGGTATCCATCATCTTCCTGATAAACTTGTTCAAGAAAAGTCAACTTTATCCCAGCCCTGGTCCTAATGTCTTATTTGAAGAAGATAACCATGGATGTGATAAAATTCTCTGCAGTGAGATGTGCACAGAAATTGGCTAGGGTTTGGGGAAATTTTCTCCAGTTTTACAAATAATTACAAATAATGACTGGACTCTTTATTCCTATGAACTTTGTTTAGATGTGATGCCTTTAATTGCTCTACCCAACTTGCAACCATAAAGGGAACCAATATGAGAACAAAATCTGTACAAAAAGCAAGGCAGACTTAAGAAAAGCAAAGAAGTAGTGCCAACATCTGTGTCAAATGACACCTAGAATTATTTCTCATTAAGTGACATGGTCTATTTTACTTATAGGAATTTCAAAAGCGTCTCAGATGAAGTTTGTTGAACATCTTGTACATGTTCCATGTAATATCGTTTGCAAGCAACTCCTGTATAAACTTCTGAATGCTAGGTCTTTGTCTAGACAACACCTTCTCTGTAATTTTTCCTTATCATTTTCAAATAGAACATTTCTCTTCCTGCATAATACTTGATAGCCTATATTTTATTTGAATATATAGCTGTAACTTATTAGCCCAGCAAATAAAAACATTTTTGAAATCTGCTATGTTTTTCTCTTCATGCACAAATGTGGATAAAACACTAAATACAGCGCTCAATTCCCTCACTTAAGAAGCAAATCTAGCATTAAACTTTGCATGTCAAAGAATGCAAATATGTATATTGTTTAAATCTTAAACTGATGTCTGATTATGCTATTTGAATATTCCTTAGGGGACATGATATTGAAGCTACAAANGAAGATAACTGAAATAAAATTAAATCCAAAATTTTCTAAACTCACTTGACTTTAAAATTGTTTTAACTGCTTTGATGCTAGACACTGGTAGGTGAATATTTAATATTCGTTTATACCTCCACCATCCTTCCTCCCTTAATTTTGTCCAGGTATCCATCATCTTCCTGATAAACTTGTTCAAGAAAAGTCAACTTTATCCCAGCCCTGGTCCTAATGTCTTATTTGAAGAAGATAACCATGGATGTGATAAAATTCTCTGCAGTGAGATGTGCACAGAAATTGGCTAGGGTTTGGGGAAATTTTCTCCAGTTTTACAAATAATTACAAATAATGACTGGACTCTTTATTCCTATGAACTTTGTTTAGATGTGATGCCTTTAATTGCTCTACCCAACTTGCAACCATAAAGGGAACCAATATGAGAACAAAATCTGTACAAAAAGCAAGGCAGACTTAAGAAAAGCAAAGAAGTAGTGCCAACATCTGTGTCAAATGACACCTAGAATTATTTCTCATTAAGTGACATGGTCTATTTTACTTATAGGAATTTCAAAAGCGTCTCAGATGAAGTTTGTTGAACATCTTGTACATGTTCCATGTAATATCGTTTGCAAGCAACTCCTGTATAAACTTCTGAATGCTAGGTCTTTGTCTAGACAACACCTTCTCTGTAATTTTTCCTTATCATTTTCAAATAGAACATTTCTCTTCCTGCATAATACTTGATAGCCTATATTTTATTTGAATATATAGCTGTAACTTATTAGCCCAGCAAATAAAAACATTTTTGAAATCTGCTATGTTTTTCTCTTCATGCACAAATGTGGATAAAACACTAAATACAGCGCTCAATTCCCTCACTTAAGAAGCAAATCTAGCATTAAACTTTGCATGTCAAAGAATGCAAATATGTATATTGTTTAAATCTTAAACTGATGTCTGATTATGCTATTTGAATATTCCTTAGGGGACATGATATTGAAGCTACAAATCTGACACTTCACTTACACATTGTAAACACTGTCTTCAAATAATTATAGTTAATCCTTCATTATCTGGGACCCCAATGATGATTTGAGAACTAACCAGGGTTTATAACAAAAATGGTGTATTTGTAAAAAAAAAAAAATTAAAATAAAAAGAGTATTAAAGGTTTAAGAAACAAAGGCATCAAAATTTTCAACAGCACAGTAATCAAGGGATACAGTGTCTACTGTAAAATGAGAGCATAATTCTGGCTCCATTGCCACACACAGCCTGTCCGAATAATGCCCTTCCCTCCGTCAGTGACTTCTGTGGTTACTATATCCTTTAGCTTAGGAAGGGCCAGGGAGCTCAGCATAGATAGGAATCCAACACAGCAGTCAGGACTGTGAGAGTGGGAAAACTAGCTAAGGAGAGAGCAAGGAAAGGGAACAATCAGGCAGGAGGGACTGCACGCACCTCCAATAAATTTTCAGCAACTCAAACTTTATTCTAATATTAATGAAATTACATACAGAGAGGAGGGAGAGAGGGAAGATGGAAAGAGAGAAGAAGGGAGGGAGGGGAAGTTTTATATATACACGTAGAGAGAGAGAGAGAGAGAGAGAGAGAAAGCGCCTGCGAAATCCCATGGACAGGGGAGCCTGGCAGGCTACAGTCCATGGGGTTGCAAGAGTCAGACACAACTTGGTGACTAAATCACCACCACCATCATATGTATACATTTAGTGAGACAGAGAGAGAGAGAGGCAGCCAGTATCAACTAGTAGATGATTGTTGCACAGTGTTCTTAAAATTCTGGATTTCATTTCCTTTTCATTCATTTTCTTTTAGTCAAATATTTCTAAATTGTGGATCCAAATTATTCAATCTTAAATCCATTCAGCATCACTAAAAAAAAAATAGTATATGAGCTTATCTGTACATCCCTTCATTCCCATTCCCCCAGCTGGTGATGAATTGTCTTCAGAATGAAGCTTCTATTAATGTATATTTCCATATTACATCCTTAAAGTTGTTGCTTTTTTTTTTTTAAATCAGAGAACTTAATCCTAGTCAATGGTTATTCTAGAGACATATAGTGTTATAGAAGCAAATACATTGTTCTTATATTTGTCATACAACCAATTTAAATTGAGGTTTCAATCAATGAAACAGTGAAGTTTGACTGACATTTCATAAATTTGGAGTTTTTGATCCTTGTCCTTTCATTTTATTCCTTCATTCCTTCACTCATTCACCTCTCCATCATACAAATATTTATTTAAAGAGAATTAAGAATACTTTCTTCGTTTTCACATTTGGAAATTTCATGACAAACTAGAATGAGCACACTTAGTGACTTAGTATGGGCCTCCTCATACGAAGGCAATGCTTGGAACTCTTTTGTGTCTCTCAGACCAGATAAAATGCACATAAACCATTTGAGAAGTTCATGGGCTGGGATGCTGCAAACCTTAACAGGCACTCAGGATTTTATTTGTCTTGGGCAGAGGTTCTTTGCTGAGTCATTGTTAGGCATAGTGGGATGAGAGTTGTGCTGGCAATGCTCAACAACTACTTCCAGCTGAAACCCTCTCGCAACTCCTGCACAGCAACTTCAAAAGCAACAACAACAACAAAAATGAGTGACTCTGTAGGGGTTTCTATGTAAGATGTGATCCCCAGCTCCAGGTATTCGTGCCTCTGCTTGAGTCTGGGGTGTACCTAGTTACTCACTCTTAATGAAAAGAATTCAGCAGAAGTGACAGATGTTCATAATACCTCTATTCTATGTTAGGTCCCTAAGACTTATGCATCTACCAGCTGCAAGTATGCACAGTTGGCTAACGCTATGATGGCACTCATGTTGCAATATTAGCGCAACAAGTTAATTTGCTAAAACCCTTAAATCTTACACAATGTTCCAGCTCAATCACATCTCAGTCAAAAATAGTGACAAGGGACCCCCTGGTAATCCAGGGGTTAAGACTTTGTTCTGATTCAGGGTGCCAGGGTTTGGTCCCTGGTCAGGGAACTAGATCACACATGCTACAACCAAGACTCAGGGCAGCCAATGAAAAAACAAAAGATTGGCACAGAAATTTGAAAAAATAAAAATGTTTTTAGAAGGGACAAGACGGTATCCTAAGAGATTAGGATACAAAAGACTAATTGGATTTGGTCATCCTCTCTAGCATCCTCATGGGCTCATTTTTATGATGTCCAGCTGCCAGGCTCTGAGCTGCCCCATGGAGAGTCCCATGTGGCAAGGAACTAAGGGCCAAAAGTCTGCTAGGAACTGAATCTGACACCAACCATGTAAGTGAATCTAAAAACTGCTTCACTCTTCTGAGCTAAAAGAGTACCACAGCCCCTGGCATCATCTTGATTTCAGCCTCGGGAGAGACCTTGAGCCAGAGAACCCTGTCAGGCTGTACCTGGATTTCTGAACCAGAAAGATTGTGAATGGTAAATTGTGTGTTAAACTGCCAAATTTGGGGGTGATTGCTATGCAGTGACATAAATTGATGTGCATAAACTAAAAATAATTCTCAAAAACAATATATATATGCAACTGTATAAATAATTATATATAATTATAATAAACATCTACAATATAAGTATGTTTGTATGTACATACACTTAGCTGACTACATTATTAATTTTTACATTGTTTGGGAGGAAAAACAATTTTTCTTTACCCTTTAAGGTTCTTCTTGTTAGTTTGATAATTCAGCTGACATAAGACAGATTAACAGGAGTGAAAAAAAACAAATTTTAATTATATATGTACAGGATCTATATAGGCTTCCCAGGTGGTGCAGTGGTAAAGAATCCACCCACCAATGCAGGAGATGCAGATTCCATCCCTAGGTCAGGTAGATTCCCTGGAGAAGGAAATGACAACCAACTGAAGTATTCTTGCCTGGAAAATCCCATGGACAGAGGAGCCTGCCGGGCAACCATTCATGGTGTCACAAAGAGTCATACACGACAGAACAGTTGAGCACAGGTACAGGAGCTCCATTAGAATATGAGGCCCACAGAGAGCCAGGCAACCAAAGTGTAAATGCAATGCTAAGCTAAGAAGAAGGGAGTAGAGGTCTGAGGTTTCAAAGAGGAGGAAGACAATTCACTGGGAGATGGCAAGAGCAAATGCTTGGTTAACAAAGTTTTGGCATACCATGCAGAAAAGTCTTTCTGATGTAAAAAGAAGTTATCTTTGGTAATTCTCTTCCTAGGATAGGCTACTTATTCAAATTCTTTTAAGCAGTTAGTTCAGTTCAGTTCAGTAGCTCAATCGTGTCCGATTCTGCGATCCCATGAATCACAGCACACAAGGCCTCCCTGTCCATCCGGAGTTCACTCAGACTCAGCCCATTGAGTCAGTGATGCCATCCAGCCATCTCATCCTCTGTCGTCCCCTTCTCCTCCTGCCCCCAATCCCACTCAGCATCACAGTCTTTTCCAATGAGTCAACTTTTCACATGGGGTGGCCAAAGTACTGGAGTTTCAGCTTTAGTATCATTCCTTCCAAAGAAATCCCAGGGCTGATCTTCGGAACGGACTGGTTGGATCTCCTTGCAATCCAAGGGACTCTCAAGAGTCTTCTCCAACACCACAGTTCAAAAGCATCAATTCTTCGGCGCTTAGCCTTCTTCACAGTCCAACTCTCACATCCATACATGACCACTGGAAAAACCATAGCCTTGACTAGATGGAGCTTTGTTGGCAAAGTAATGTCTCTAATTTTTAATATGCTGTCTAGGTTGATCATAACTTTTCTTCCAGGGAGAAAGCATCTTTTAAATTTCATGGCTGCAGTCACCATCTGCAGTGATTTTTGGAGCCCTCAAAAATAAACTCTGACACTTTCCATTGTTTCCCCATCTATCTCCCATGAAGTGATGGGACCAGATGCCATGATCTTCGTTTTCTGAATGTTGAGCTTTAAGCCAACTTTTTCACTCTCCTCTTTCAGTTTCATCAAGAGGCTATTCAGTTCCTCTTCATTTCTGTCGTAAGAGTGGTGTAATTTGCATATCTGAGGTTATTGATATTTCTCTGGCCATCTTGATTCCAGCTTGTGCTTCATCCAGCCCAGCATTTCACATGGTGAACTCTGCATATAAGTTAAATAAGCAGGGTGAAAATATACAACCTTGACATACTCCTTTCCCAGTTTGGAATCAGTCAGTTGCTCCATCTCCAGGTCTAATTGTTGCTTCTTCACCTGCATACAGATTTCTCAAAAGGCAGGTAAGGTGGCCTTGTATTCCTATCTCTTGAAGAATTTTCCATAGTTTGTTGTAATTCACACAGTCAAAGGCTTTGGCATTGTCAATAAAGCAGAAATAGATGTTTTTTTCTGGAACTCTCTTGCTTTTTCCATGATCCAGGTAAAAAGCTACTTCCATGTCTTTTTTGACTTTGTCTTCAGCTCAAAACAATCCACATGCCAAAGTGACTCATTTTGAGATTTTTTTTCTGAATCCTTTCAACAGGTCCATCTTTTCTATTTAGATGGAGGAAATGAGGTATTTTGGGAGACATAATACAGACTATTGGAACATAATACACACTGAAAGTATTTGAGAAAATAGGTTTATTTCCTTCTGAACTTTGGAACCTCATTAATAAGACTTACCCTCCAAACACTGGTTGTATGTACAACTAAATTTCTAGAGTGCTATCAGCTTTAAGAGACTGGAAAATTGGGACAGTCTTATTTACACGGCAGAAACAGAGATACAGACATAAAGAACAAACGTATGGATACCAAGAGGGAAAAGGGGGTTGGGATGAATTGGGAGAATAGGATTGACATATATACATTATTGATACTATGTATAAAATAGATAACTATTGAGAACCTACTTTTTGGCAGAGAGAATTCTCCTCAATGCTCTGTGGTGACCTAAATGGGAAGGAAACTTTAAAAAGAGGGGATATATGTATACTTAAAGCTGGTTCACTTTGCTGGACAGTAGAAACTAACACCAGAGAAGGCAATGGCACCCCACTCCAGTACTCCTGCCTGGAAAATCCCATGGATGGAGAAGCCTGAAAGGTTGCAGTCCATGGGGTCACTGAGGGTCGGACACAACTGAGCGACTCACTTTCACTTTTCACTTTCATGCACTGGAGAAGGAAATGGCAACCCACTCCAGTGTTCTTGCCTGGAGAATCCCAGGAATGGGGGAGCCTGGTGGGCTGCTGTCTATGGGGTCACACAGAGTCGGACATGACTGAAGTGACGTAGCAGCAGCAGCAGAAACTAACACAACATTGTAAAGCAACTATACTCCAATAATTTTCTTTAGGAGACTGTAAACAGCATTGGTTAAGAGTTTGGATCCAGTCAGACATATTTGAGTGTCCAGGCTTGTTCCACCAGCCCTAAACCATGGTCTGGTAATTTACCATTCTTTTGGATCTGGTTCCTTATCTGTAAAATAGTAAAATCAGAGGAATTGTCTCACTGGATTTTGGAAAGGATTAAATGAGAAAAAGGGGAACAACATTAAGCCTGGCACAACAGAAATACTGTTAGCGATGACCATGGTAGCTTTTAAAGAAGCTTTATACGCATTATGTCTTTTTTTTTAATTATCATAGTTTTTTAATTAATTAATTATTTATTTATTTTTACATAGGATACAAACACTTTATTAACAGCAGATCATCCTGGTGGGCCAAGGCATCAACCCAGACATCCAGCACCCAGTCACAAGTTCAGCGCAGCCTCTGAGCCTCTCGCTCTGACTCCAACAGGGTGAGCACATCGCCCTCGTGCACGGGGCCTTTCACGTTTCGGATATGGAGCGGCTCATGTAGTCCATGAATTCTACGCGCACCTGCGTGCACTGTCCCTGAGAACCGGTCCTGCCCAACACCTTGGTGACCCTGGCAAGCTTGATGGGCTGCACACGGCTCGTGTCCATGATGGCGGCGCAGTGGCCGTGGGGCAGAGAGCTATCATAGCTTTTTTTTTTTCATCTCAGGTGTACATGAGTTCCCAATCTTGAACCCCCCTCCCCTTCCCGCACCTCCCACTCCACATCAACTCTCTGGATCATCCCCGTGCACCAGTCCCAAGCATCCTGTATCCTGTACCGAATATAGACTGAGAGCGATTCGTTTCCCACACGACAGCACACGTTTCAGTGCCATTCTCCCAAACCTTCCCCCTCCCCTTCTCCCTCAAAGTCCAAAAGTCCATTCCATGCATCTGTGTCTCTTTTGCTGTCTCGTATACAGGGTTATCATCACCATGTTTCTAGATTACATATATATGAGTTAGTATACTGTATTGGTGCTTTTCTTTCTGGCTTACTTCACTCTGTATAAGTGGCTCCAGTTTCATCCATCTCATTAGAACTGACTCAAATGTATTCTTTTTAATGGCTGAGTAATACTCCATTGTGTATATGTACCACAGCTTTCTTATCCATTCATCTGTTGATGGACATCTAGGTTGNCTCCTCTTGGCCGCGCTGAGTGGGAAGTGAGGTGGCTCCTCTCAGCTGTTCCTGCGCTGTCGCAGCCTGGCACTCTCGGCCGCTGCCCCTGACCTTGGAAGTGGGGTGGCTCCTCTCAGCCATTCCTGCACCGTCACAGCCCGGGACTCTCGGCTGCTGTCTCTTGGACGCAGGGTGGCTCCTCCCGGCTGCCGCCCCTGACCTCGGACCCGCATTATGTCTTTTAATCATTGGAACAATCATTTGACAGACAGTGTTTGACCTTATATCATTACATAAAAACTCAGGAGGACACTTAAATGACTCATTTAACCTATTCTTACCTGAAGGATTACTTTGGAGTCAAACTGCTTCAGTTAAAGGAGGTGGTGAATACAAAGGACTCACCTGGCCTCAAATGTGCCCTCAATAAATTTAGATGGTATTATTGGATTATTAACACAAAGTCTAATCTTCTTGATTCTAAGTTTCATGATCTTTCTATAACATAAGGCCCACTTCCACCTACTCCTTGTGTTTCCTCATTTTCCAGATGTCAACTCTACAAATAACAGTAAGAAAATTAAGACATAGAAATCAGGTGAAGGACCACGGATGCAAAAAAAAAACTGCTTTTTCCAGAAGTGTCTGGAGACAATTCTTCAATAAAATGCACTCTGAAAGCAACCAATCCTCAATTTCTTCAGAAGAAGTAGATGTTTTAGCCATATGTGATAGTCTCCGATTTTTATCACCTAACTGTATTTGTTTATNAGGCCCACTTCCACCTACTCCTTGTGTTTCCTCATTTTCCAGATGTCAACTCTACAAATAACAGTAAGAAAATTAAGACATAGAAATCAGGTGAAGGACCACGGATGCAAAAAAAAAACTGCTTTTTCCAGAAGTGTCTGGAGACAATTCTTCAATAAAATGCACTCTGAAAGCAACCAATCCTCAATTTCTTCAGAAGAAGTAGATGTTTTAGCCATATGTGATAGTCTCCGATTTTTATCACCTAACTGTATTTGTTTATGTTACTGGAAAAAAAAAACATATTTTTTGGAAATAAATAAGAATTGGGGATTAGAAATGAAGAGGACTTAATAAACAAAAAGAGACTTGAATCAAAAGAATAAAGTGGATCCTATTTTCTTCATTGGTGGATGTACTGTATTCATAGTTACCAGGAAGAATCCTTTATAATAATTTAAAAACCCTACATTTGAAATTTTAAAAGCAAAAAGATGTAGGTCTATGTTGTTATGATGAAGACAATACAAGTCAATTCATAAAATAAATACTGCTTGTGTATTAAATATTATCTTAAAGTAATTATGGTAAAATTTTCATTGAAACTCTACTCACATTCAAAACATTGTGTTGTTTGCTTACTTACACGACCCAAATCCCCTGCTTCTCTCTCCTGTCTTCTCCCCAAGAGAAAAGCTGCTTACAACCTACATTAAAGGTTAGATATGTAATCATCAGGGTTAAAGGTATGATTGGAATTTAGTTCTTAGGAATCAAACTATCCTTTCATTAGTATGTGTTTTTTTGCATTTATTTTGTCTGATATTAATAAACAGGAAAGTACCTCTCAAGTAGTAAAGATTGGAGGCTAAAAATCTTTAGACTAAAGATATGTCAGCCATTATTCTAAACTTTTTAGAGCTATTTTCTCATAATTTCTTTTTGGAATCCCTGAGACAGGCAATATTATTACCTATTTTACAGAAGAACAAACTGAGGCAAGAGGTTAGACCATTTGCTCAGCTGCACAGGAGTAATCCTGGTGAACTCACGATCTAAACCCAGGCATGGCAATCCATTCCAATATTCTTACCTGGAGAACCTCATGGACAGTGGAGCCTGATGGGCTACAGGACACTGGGTCGAAAAGAGTCAGGCACGACTGAAGCGACTAAGCATGCACACACGTACTTCTGAATTCCAGAACCCATGTTCTTTACCTGTCGTGATCTGTGACATCTAATTCCGATTATTTTCAATACCATGAATTTTCTAGTCCAAGACTTGGAGTCAAGAATTTAAGAAGTCAGCCTGGTGAAGGTCTGTAGATCTGTTCAGTGGTAGGAAAATTCCACTGTCACCCACAACCGATGGAAACAGGTATGACAGTAAAACACTGCTCCTTTCCCACTCTTAAGCCTCCCAGTTCTGGAAAGTATAGCATCAGGTTGTGGATGTCCCAGTTCTCAATATTTTAAGCCACAAGAGTGGCATAAAAGTTATCAACAAAGCATGAATTTATGTGAGGAAAGCCACATAAAAATATGAACAACTTCTAAGATTTGCTTCTTTCCATGTCTTAAAAATATAAGTGTAAAAGAAATTTGGTTTTGTTGGTAAAGACTGATGGAGGCATCTGTCTAGGCTGCCATCGCAAGGCTAGCAAAGTGACATTATCCCTCCCGTGAAGAGCCGGAGCCCAGCAGCAGCAGCAGAGGATGTGAGCAGGGGAGACAGGCGTGGATGACAGCGCGGCTTCCCAAGGCATCAGCATCCTCCAGCTGCACTGCTCTCTTCTCAGCCCCCGGGAAGCGTTGGCAAAGCACAGAATAAAGAATTTTCTTGAAAGCATATGATGAATTATGTCAGACTTTGTGAATTAAGGCACCCTGTGAGGAAGCCAAAATCTGAGCTGCATAGACTTGGGTGTAGAATAGGAAAGAATAAAGGCTTGATTATGGTTTCTGTCTTCTTTCAACTATCAGTCACACATTTCTTCATGTGAATTTCATTCTCGTATTATTCCTAGTGCCTGATTTGAATTTAGCATTAATAAAACAGAAAGTCAGATATAATATTTTATTGTTTTAATGTGTTCTTTATATTCAGGTTTTCATTTCTTTCCTTGGGTGGTGAAGGGGGAGTATTAAACTGAGAAAAGATACTTTTAGGCAACATTTCCTATGTTTTAAAACAAAAATATGAGAGATATTTTTGCAGCTGTTGGATTTCACATTTCCAATGTCTCTTATTCTCAAATATATTAAATACATAAAAAGAAATCTCCATTAAAAAAAACTTAACTGGTTCAGTATTTTCTTAAATCAGGAAATACTGTATACTTATTGGGTCCCATGTCCATTTTTTTTTTAGGTTTGGAAGACAATTAGAAATACTCTAGATGCCCTTTAAACTTACATTCTAGTGAGTAGAAATAGGTAATAAATGAGCATGCATTAATCAATAATAATGTAAACTAATTAGTCATGATATGATTTCAGACAGTGGAAATGCTATTAAAAACTACCTCAGTGAAAAAAATCATCCCAATGACTTTGTATTCTTTTTCAAGAAATATGCCTTCTAAATGTAAATTGCAAATTTAGAAAGGCTGCTTAATTTTTAAAGTCCAAATAAACGGTGATATGTTTTCACTGGGATATTCTCACTGAGGCAACTTGGTATAATAACTATTGTCTAGCAGGTAACCTAGAGAAACTTCCTCACTCTTGGTCTAAAAGCATTCTGGAAGGATTTCACTGGCTCAAAGAGTGCTACAAATATCATTCAACCCCCAGACTGATAAATGTGAAAAGATCTGGCAGTTGAGAATAAGGATTGTGGTGAACATAAGCAAGCAGTCTAAATCTAGAAATCAGACTATCAGATGCTTGAAAAACAACAATACCAAATATACCATATCCTTACTGAAATTTTCTCTGATGGCATTAGTCCATTTTAATATGACCAATTTCTGAGTTTTTGAAAGCCTTTGTTATTTCAATGTCACAATTAAGACAAAGTTAAAAATATATTTATTATCATTGCATATGGAGTGTTTTATTATTTTTATTCTCTCTCCCTGTATATGTTCCCGACAAGCACTTAAGAGCCTCACAACATATATGACTTCATATAGATTAGATGATAAGATTAGATGAACACATTAGATGATAAGAGGTTGCTACATTTAATATGTTCGATGGATACAACAATATGAAAGAACATGATGAACTGAAAGGTTAAGATAAGAGAGTTCAAACAATTTTTACTTTGTTGCATGAAATTTAATTTGGTCAATCTGGGGTGATGTTAGATGGGAAAAAGTGTCACTCTCTACACCAAGCTACAGTATATGAGAGAAGAGGCCTGGGGGAAATCATAAAGGGTCAAGCACAAACAAAAATCTCAATCCTATATGAGGTAGACAGGAGATCAGAAAAGAACCAGAAGTGGAGGAAGAAGAAGAATAGCCATGAGGTGGTCTTAAGGACTGAGAACTGAGCAGTCACTCAGGGGTGGAGTGGGGGGTCATCTGCCTCAAAGACACTAGAGGAAACTTCAGTAGGACTCCCGCAGTCAAACAGGAGTAAGGCAGTATGGTGGCTGAGAGCCTGACATACTCAGCCAGACTGCCTGAACTAGATTATTTGGCTCTGCCTCTTGCCAGCATTGCAAATTAAGATGCTGAAGCAAGTTACTTAACCTCTGCATGCCTCAGTATCACCATTTTAAGGTCTAGGTTCGATGCAGGATGCAAGATGCTTGGAACTGATGCACGGGGATGATCCAGAGAGATGGTGTGGGGCGGGAGGGGAGAGGGCGGGTTGGGATTGGGAGCTCATATACACTCGTGGCTGATTCATGTCAATATATAGCAAAACGAATACA